>OZ035880.1:71926107-72177550 GCA_964034835.1 Muscina levida
AAAATATGTTTTTTTTTTCTTTAAATTACAAATTAGTTTTTTTCAAAATCGGTCAGATTTATCTTTTAAAACCAGATTTTTCACTCCTGGTTTTCCTGGAATTGTTGAAACCAAAACATACCAAATTTAAAGATTAATAACTTTGGTACCGCTTAAGCAAGGCCAATGTTCGACATCACATGAGAAAGATTGGAGCTTCCTCCTTCATTTGTTGCAAAAAAAGGATTTTTAAAAGAAATATTCATCAATGGTTATTCAAAGTATCCACTTGAAATTCAACAATATTAATTAAAATTTCGTGAATTGAAATTCAATACAATAACATCAACTGTGAAATATTATTTGGTAATATCCTATGTGAAAGACTAAAGCCAGTGTTATCCAACCTGATCGGGCCCTATCAGTGTGGCTTTAGACCTGGAAAATCAACAACTTACCAGATTTTCACAATTCGGCAAATTTTGGAAAATACCCAAGAGAAAGAGATCGATACGTACCATCTTTTCGTCGACTATAAAGCAGCCTTCGACAGCCCGATAAGGCAGAAATCCACACTAGAATTAAAATTTAGAAGGCCACATCTAGCTTTTAGTATCACTCTAACAACGTGTGCTGAATTACTATCGCAGAAGTATGGCAGGACATCATATTGTAGTGTGGGATACATGTCATGAAATCTAGAGTCTCTGCCTCTCACAACAAATTTTTCATAATCAGTAGTTCTTAAAGATTTAAGAATACGATTGAGCATGAATTAAATATTAGTTATCCAAGTCACAATATTCTGAGTTATACTGACTTCATTACACAATGATTTCCAATGCGGCAGCCGTTCAAAAGTTAAAGAAATAATTGTCTCATTGTGCCACATTAAAAAAAATCGCCATGGCATTTATTCGTTAGATGGAGTCGAAACAATATTCCTTTATTTAATGTAACACACACACACAAAATTTAGACCAACTTAAGTGTTTTTTTTCTTTCACATTTATGTGATACTGGTGGACCCGGCAATGCTTCGTTATTGCTTACTTGACGAATAATTATATGTTTGGCTCGCCGTCTTAAAGGGCTAAGCTTAAGCGATCTTGTACGCACTGTAAACAATTCGTTAAACCAAGATAATCCTTAACATAACCGATATAAAACATATATAAATACATATATTACCTTATATAGTCCTAAAAACGTTCCACCCGCGTTCCTTTCTGTCCGCCGTTGGCAGTAAATAAATAAATGTGTCAGCATCGTGTAAATGAGGTTGTTTTGTCAGAATTTTCTGACGATTTATTGGCAAAATTGTTGATAAAATAAACTGACGCAATGTAAATAGTTGTTAAACTTTAGTGACACAACTCTGAAAAACATCTTGTCAAAAGTGTGGGCGAATAAAATTTGAAAAAATTTGGATTTTAAGAAAAAAACCGTGTCCGAAGTTATACAAAGACATTCTAACTTTAGAAAAGCGTTACGAAGAAAAATAGGTGCCTACTAGAGAATCCAATTAATCGGGTTTAGGTTTTGTTCGATTAAAAAATTAATCGATTTTGGGATTTTTAATTTGCTCGATTAAGGTTTTTAAATTGCTCGAATAATTCGATTAATCGAATAAGTCGAATAACTCGAATAATTTCTGTATACCTTACGTGAAAAATAAACAAATTTAATGTAGGCGTTAAATTTTATAAATAAAAAACATAAAAATAATATTAAAACATAAACACAAACGTAAAATAATAATTCATGTGAATTCAAAAACGTTAAATAAAAATAATAATTAATTAGGCACATACAAAAAAAGATTTTTTTTATTTTAAAAGGATTTAGTCACATCTTCTAAAATAATATGCAATATAATATGCAAATAATATGCAATTAAGATGTTTGGCTTTTAGTCTTTTTTTTGTTTCGTTTTTATGTAGCTTGACTTTGAAAACACCCTTTCACTTAAAGTAGATGTTGGTGAAACTGAAAGAAATGCATTGAAAAGTTTTTCTAGTTTACAGATACAGAAAATCATCAATTATATTACAGTTTACATTCGATTTTTTTGAATTTTAAATACTTTTTATAGTGTCGTTCAATTCCAGTAAAAGGTTATTTTCTTTGATATCAATTATTTCCTCCTCTTCTTTCAACACAATATCATCATCTGATATATTTTGATTAGCTTCAGTGTGAAATAACCGATCATACATTTTCGAGGCAAAGTCTATTGTTTCGGTTTTGGAGCTATATTTTAAAAATGTATCATTTATGGGGAATGTTCCCGAGTTAAGGTATAAAACAAGTGTGTTAAGTACTTTTCTTCGTCTATCATTTATTCTAGACTTAAGGTGGACAGTCAAATCCTTTGAAAACTAATTATTTGCCTTGTCTAAATAGTTAATTAAACATTTTATAATATCTTCCAATTCAATTAATGTTGCAGAATCTTTGCTGAGCCGTTGGCGCTTTTGCGTGCCGCTATCGGCTAGGCCAGGCCGATCCGCCACAGTTTTACATTAATATTAAGAAAGAAGAATTTATTTGAAAATAATTTAAATCGATTAATCGGTTTAAATTGATCAATTATTCGTTAATCGAAATTTACTATTTTTTCTTAATCGAAAAATTATTCGAAAAAAATTCTTCGATTAATCGAACAACGGTTAATCGATTGGATACTGTAGTTCCTACTATACTCGCTGACTGCTGCCTGAAAATTTTAGGATACTGCAAGGGTACTCAGCATAGAACAAATAAATAACATTATTAACTCATATAAAATGCATATTTGTTTTTCATATTTTTTTATTACATTTATGCAAAATGTATTTTAATGCAACATAAAGAAAGGACACAAAAATTCAAATTCAAATTAATAAAAAAATCAAATTAATTTTTTTTTAGAACAGTGTAATTTTTGGCGCAATTAAAGAACTTTCTGGTACAATAAAAGTACTTATTAGTGCAATTAAAGTATGTTTTGGGACAATAAAGGTGTATAGTAAAATTACTTTTCCATACAATAAATTCTACTTTTTAGTACCAATAAAATACTCTTTGATCCCATAAATGTTCTACTAAATGTACTTTTTTGTAATAAATTTAACTTTTTGGTACAATTAACGTTTTTTTAGTACAATAAACTGTACTTTTTAATATAATTAATATATTTTTGATACAAAAATTTTACTTTTTGGTACAATAAATGTACTTTTTGATAAAAATAATTGTACTTTTTGGCACCGAATATTATCTGTATATCAAATATTATCGCATTAGGGCTAAAATACAGTTTTGACACGCACTCTTCGGTCACTGATTGAGAATAACAATTTCTTCTGCATATTCGAAATGAAGTTCAGAGTACTATGTGTGGACCAAATTCAATCTATCTGGGGCTAAAATACAGTCTGGTCGCGCCCCCTCCGCCCACTGGTTCAAAATTTAAATTTCGTTTGCATATTAATACTCGTGTTGTCGAATACTACCTTTGTATGAAATTTTATCTCTCTAGGATCTCTCCGCCCGCTGATCAAAAATTAAAATTTCGTCTGCATATTTATGTTCGGGGTGTTCAGTACTATCTGTGTACCAAATGTTATCTCTCTGAGGCTGTATTTTAGTTTGATCACGCCCACTGAAACAAAATTAAAGTTTCGTTTACATATTCATATTGTTGTAGTGTAGTGTACCATTTGTGTGTCTCTAGGGCTAAAAAAACAATTTTTCCTCGCTCACTCCCCGCTCATTGATCAAAAATTTAAATTTCGTTTTCATATTAATAATATTCATGTGTATCAAATTTTATCTCTCTAGGGCTAAAATACATTTTTGCAACGCCCACTGACCCAAAATTTAAATTTCGTCCTTATGTTCATATTCGTGTAGTTGAGTTCTATCTGTGTACCAAATTTTATCTCTCTAGGGCTTTAATATAGTACCAAATTTTATTTATCTCTATATGGCTTAAATACAATTTAGTCGCGCCCACTGATTCAAAATTAAAATTTCGTCTACATATTCTTATACGAGTTGTAGTATGCTGTCTGGGTACTTAATTTTGTCTATCTAGGGCAAAAATACTGGGTTTTTACGTGCACTCCTCCCACTGACCTTAAATTTAAAGTTCGTTTGCAAATTTATATTCGTGTTGTCGAAAACAATCTGTGTATCAAATTTTATCTCTCTATTACTAAAATCATGTTTTGCCACGCCCCTTCCCCCAATGATCCAAAATTAAAATTTCGTCTGCATATTCAGATTCGTGTGGCCGTGTACTATCTGTGTTCCAAATTTTATCACTCTAGCTCTAAAAATATGTTTTGTCACACCCACTCCGTCCACTGGTCCAAAACTTAAAATTCGTTCGCATATTCATATTCATGTTGCCGAGAACTATCTGCGTATCAAATTTTATCTCCCTAGTTCTAAAAAAAGTTTTGCCACGCCCACTCGGCCCATATGATCAAAAATTAGAACAAATTTATAGCCAACGGTAATTTTCATATAGTACACTAACTTTCCTCCAAATTTCTTAGATATCGGTTCAGCCGTTTAGGCGTGATTGAGCAACAAACATACAAACAAACAAACAGACAGACATTCACATTTATAATACTAATAGGATAGGATAGGATATCGAATAAGTTTAACAGGATAATATTAAATTTTTGGGAAAAATAAAAATAAGATTTATTAAGTTTTTTACAACCAAACTTACTTTAGTGGGGAAAAAATCCATTTAGACAAAAGTGTAAAGCTGAATTCCGTGCGCTTAAAATGAGATATAACACGTCGTAATATCTCTACAATTTAAATAAAGCCACGTCTAAAAAAACCCACAAAACGGAAAGAAAAAAGAAAAATCCACTTATCTCAAAAAAAAGGATCAGCTAGGATTTTGATTCAAGTGGATTTTTAATGTACAATTGATTACCACCAAAACCCTATTTATCGTTTTTGTTGCAATTTTATTTCAACCTTTTTCTCATTCAGGCGAGGTGTGTACAATATCGCGGGTATGTGACGTATTCCACCACATGAAAGCTGTGATGATTTTAAACCATTTTATGTTAAAAGTCAATTTCGAGCCCCCGACTTTTTACAAGTATGCCCGACTTTCCATCTTTTTAGCTGAAAACAAATTTTTTCTCAGTATACCACATACTTAATATTTTCTAAGATTTTTTTCCTTTGCAATAAATCCAATTAATTTCATATAAAAATAAAAAAAGAAAATGTTTGGACAAAGTGTTTCCATGCATTTGGTAGAACAATTTAAAATATTATTTGGAACCCTCTCAACTTTATCTTATAGAGGTTCGCTTTGTAGACAAAAAAAAAATCGACCCTTCCTAGTGTACAAACTTTCTTTTTTGCGGTACAAAGTTTAATAAAATATAGTTTTAGTGCAAATAACCAGTTTCATCGTAATTTTTACAAATAACTATCTGAATGGGACTTTGCCCAGAGGCTGAAAGTTACTGACTGTCACTCACTTGGGAGTGACCAGAATCGATTCCTTTGCGGCACTTTCCAAGCAGCTAACTACTTCCGGTCTTAGAGCAAGTATTCCCTGGGCAATGACTTTAAAGCAACCGCTTTGAAGTTAGCTAGAGTTAGAAGGCGAAACGTTGAGTAACCTAATCGGCATGCTACCACCGATTCGTCTTAGGAATTAGGTAACAGAAGTTACTGAAGCTCAACATAGGCTCTCCTAGTGGCTTTGGCAGCCCCAAGAAACTAGGATCGGGAGCGGTGGCCTAATAAGCCACTCTTCTTAAACAAAATTTATTATGAAAACACGGAGAATAAATATAACAAGAATCCCCCCAAATGTTGACGACCCCCGCAAACGATATAAGGACCATGATTTAAGGATATGCACCTGGAATGTCCGAACTCTTTACAGAGATGGTGCCTCTATCCAACTGGCGGATGTCCTCGACAAATACAAGGCTGACATCACCGCCATACAGGAAATGAGATGGACGGGACAGGGATGCACACGACGAAAGAACTGTGACATCTTTTACAGCTGCCATGCAGAAAGACACGAATTTGGATGTGGTTTCATAGTCGGCAAGAGACTTCGACACCTGGTCTCGCGGTTTAACCCTGTAAGTGACCGTATAGCCACCATTCGCATCCGGGCGAAATATTTTTACATCACGCTGATTTGTGTACACGCCCCGACGGAAGATAAAGACGTTGAGATTAAAGATGCATTTTACGAGCGCCTAGAGGAAACATACGACCGCTGCCCTGGCCACGACATTAAAATTGTTCTGGGAGACTTTAATGCAAAAATAGGAAGGGAAGATGTTCTTGGTCCATCGATCGGTAAATTCAGCCTGCATACCGACACGTCAGACAACGGGTTTAGGCTGGTTAGCTTCGCAGCGGGAAGGAACATGGTAGTTAGTGGCACCAGATTCCAGCACAAAGATATCCACAAGGCAACTTGGCTATCCCCCGATCAAAACACCAAAAATCAAATTGATCATGTGGTAATTGATGGCAGGCATGCATCTAGTGTCATGGACGTACGTGTGATCCGTGGTGCTAATATTGGCTCGGATCATTACCTTGTTGCAGCCAAGGTTCGCACTAGATTGAGCAGAGCGAAAAACGCACGTAACCAAACACAAAGAAAGCTGGACATCGCGAAGCTGCAAACCCCAGAGATAGCTACTGCCTACTCCGACCAACTCTCCCAACTTTTACGACACAACGCCTCTACTTCTGACGTTCCCGATACACAGTGGCAGCATATTGCGCATTCCATGGCAACCGCCGCAACAACCGTGCTAGGATATGAAAAGCGGCGCTCAGACGAATCCTGGTACGATGAAGAATGTCGCATAGCGTCTGAGGAACAGGATGCTGCTTACATGGCAACGCTACAGCCAATTGTAACCCGTGCTGTTAGGGAACGGCATAAGGAGAAAGTAAAACGGGCGAGACAGCTATTTAGGCGAAAAAAACGTCAGATGAAGGAACGGGAGAGCGAGGATATAGAGCGATACAGGGATAGAGGTGAGGCCCGAAAATTTTACCAGAAAGTAAGAGCAAATGGATACGGTAATGGCCTCCCCACCTGTAAGGACAGTGATGGAAATCTGGTCACGGATACGCAGAGTGTGCTGCACATATGGAGAGAACACTTCCAGCAACTGCTGGTTCCAGAAGGCAGCGCACGTGAAGTTATCACGCCAATTGTCGACGACGGCTTAGATTGCCCACCACCAAGTCAAGCCGAGGTAAGAAGAGCAATATCGCGGCTGAAAAACAACAAAGCAGCCGGTGCCGACGGTCTGCCCGCAGAGCTCTTCAAGTCCGGTGGCGAGGAGTTGATAACGAGCATGCACCAGCTCCTGCGCACGGTTTGGCTTAAAGAGTGCATGCCCGACGATTGGAATGTAAGCGTATTATGTCCTGTGCTGAAAAAAGGTGATCCAAGTGTGTGCTCCAACTACCGCGGGATCAGCCTTTTACCCATCGCATATAAGGTCCTGTCGAGTGTGCTATGTGAAAGACTAAAGCCAGTGTTATCCAACCTGATCGGGCCTTATCAGTGTGGCTTTAGACCTGGAAAATCAACAACTGACCAGATTTTCACACTTCGGGAAATCCTGGAAAAGACCCAAGAGAAACAGATCGACACGTACCATCTTTTTGTCGACTATAAAGCTGCCTTCGACAGCCCGATACGGCAGAAATTACTTGAAGCCATGGCTGAGTTTGGTATTCCAGCGAAGCTGATACGTCTTTGCGGAATGACGCTGACTGACACGAAGTCTTCAGTGAAGAGTGGCAAGGACCTTACGGAGCCATTCTATACCAGACGAGGCCTAAAACAAGGCGACGGCCTATCGTGCGATCTCTTCAACATTGTGATGGAGATGATAATGAGAAAAGCTGCAGTAAACACGAGTGGCACTATATTCAACAAAAGCCACATGCTACTCGCGTACGCTGATGACGTAGACATTATCGGTCGAAAACTGCGGGATGTGACTGCAGCCTTCTCAGGTATTCAGAAGGAATCAGCGAAAATGGGCCTAACGGTGAACGAGGACAAAACGAAGTTATTAGTTTCAACGAACAAAGAATCTACTCGTTTGGGAAACTGCGTGAACGTTGACAACTATAATTTCGAGGTGGTAGATAATTTTGTCTACCTAGGCTCCGCCATCCACAAAGAAAATAATGTCAGCCTAGAAATCCGGAGAAGAATCCTGCTTGCAAATAAATGCTACTACGGACTAAGCAAGCGATTCAATGACAGAGCCCTCTCTCGACGAACAAAACTCCAGCTATACCAGATACTGGTTCTACCTGTCCTAATGTATGGCTCAGAATCCTGGGTTATGACACAAGCGGATGAATCGGTTCTGGCGGTATTCGAGAGAAAAATACTCCGTAAAATATATGGGCCCATCATCGTTAACGGAGAGTATCGGCGTCGTATGAATCATGAGCTGTACGAGCTGTACACTGACATTGACGTGGTCAAACGCATTAAGGTGCAACGGTTGCGTTGGCTAGGTCATGTTGTACGCATGGACGAAAATGCTCCAGCTCGAAAAGTCTTCGACAATGAACTCGATGGACGGCGCAGAAGAGGGCGACCTAAACTCCGTTGGAAAGACCAGGTTACTGAGAACCTTACAGAACTCGGTGTGACTAACTGGAGAAGAAGCGCAGAAGATCGAGGCGCTTTTAATATTTTTCTACGTGCGGTATATAATCCACTGGGATTGCATAGAAGTACCAGCTAAGTAAGTAAGTAACTATCTGAAATTCGGCATAGTCGAATTTACAGTTATTTTTAACACATGGGTGTCTCCAAAGTAATGGTCGTTACTGATTTTCGAAAAATTTTTAAATAAAATTCCATCCAAAATATGCCACGGGGATTGCTAAGTTTTGAACTTACGAAAGTCCAAGCATCGGTAGCAACCGAAAGAATTATAAAACAAATTTAATTTCAATTTACCAGTTTAATTTTTAATTTGACCATTAAAAGAGTAACGATAGTTGTTTTATAAAGTAACAAAAAATTATTAAAATTAAATTTTTTATTAACTCTTTCGGTTGCTACCGATGCTTCAACGTTTGTACGTCCAAATTTAAGCAATCCTCGTGGAATTTTATTTAATAAATTTTCGAAAATCGGAAACGACTGTTACTTTTGAAACACTTATAACGAAATACTACGGTTAATAAAAGTATAACACTTTTGTATTGTTTTACACATGCGAAAAAAAGTAGGTTAACCCAGTTTCTGGTAAATGAATATTTAATCGAATACTTCGTATTTTTTTTAAAAAAAACTAACAAAAAACGATTATCAGATCTATGATAAATTTGTGACACCTGTTATATAATTGCAACAATTTCTGATTTTGTAGCAGTTTACTGTTGTTTTGTGTATGCAAATTAAATATTTACATATGTATGTATGTAGGTATTTATTTATTCCAATTATTTATATGTACGATTATTGTATGCTCTTCAAGTTATTATTCTTCTAAATATACGAGTATATAACATATCACACTTATAAGTCTAAATACATGATTTGTGTGGCTGACAAAGCTCCACAAAAACTGAGGAAACTTGCGGTGCTCACAACAGCTGTTGTTGTCCCAGACACAGACACGATCGTTCCCATACATAACGATAATATGAATTGAGCAAGGAACACCATGCTGCTCACTATAGCGACATCTGTGCCCAAACCACGAACAGTGGAACCAAGTTTGGCTGTACCATCGGTGTCTAGTTCAAACTTGAGGAGAAAAGTAAACGAATTGTGAAAAACTGCATAAACTAGAAAGACGGAAAATACTTACAGTTCCCATCGAGTGATAATGGGCCACCAGTAGGTAAGGCATGGTAAAGAGAGTTGAATACATGACTCCAGCGGCCCAACTAAATACGATAACACTAGCCTTTGCCCGCGTCAAGGCCATCAGCATCATTCCAGTACAGTAGAACAAGAGACCGCCCACATATACGTTCTTAGCTCTAAAAATAAAGTGAAAATCAAGTAGTGTTAATTTTATGTGATAAAGACTTATTATAAATATGTGCATTAATTTGAATTTCCGTTAGTCAGATGAATATGTTAATAATATTTCACTCCCGCTGTGTAATCTGAACTTGAAATTATTGGTGACATTGTGAACAAATGGTATGAATGTGATTTACAGGTGCCGGAAATGCATGTTTTTTTTTAAACGAGATGTTAACAATTGGGTAAAGTATTTACATGTTTCATGGTCCTACAAGTGTTTTGAGTAGTGTTTTTAATTTCCCGGCATTTTTCATTTCCCGGAAAATCGGGATTTCTATTTTATTTTCCCGGGATCCCGGGAAATCCCGGTTCAAAACAAAAAATATATAGAAAATACCTTTAACTATTAAAAATATACATTGTAAAATGTAAAATGTCTAAAAAGGGATAAAACCGGTACCACTGACCAATCTTCTTTTAGATTTAGAGAGCTGAACGATGTGATAATTGTGAAATATGAAGGAATTTTTTGAGATTCGTTCTCCTTGGGACAAAGGCAGGAAAAGTGTTATCATCGCTCAGACCTAACACCTAAAAGTACAATCACCCAGTACACCAACAAATAAGGTTATATGTCAATCAATCGGCTTTAACTATTGTTTAATAATATATGCCTATCAATAAGTAAGTATTCATCGACTCATGGACATGGTATCGCTGATCGATTTTAGCAATTCAATACGTTTAAATTTGTATCTATATATGAAAGCACATTTGAAAGATACACAAAATATCAAAAGACGGAAGACAATAGGGATGATCAAGAAAAAAAGGTACCAATCGGTAACTTTATGGTAAAAAATTGGAACTCTAAATAATTTATGGTTCTAGTGGATTTTTACTTATCAAACATTTTGATATTGACTCATTAAAAAAGCGTAATGAAATCCCGGGAAATCCCGGTCGCATTCCCGGGATTCCAGGACAAAAAACCGGCCGAGATTCCCGGGAATTTTGTCCCGGGAATTCTCGGGACAAAAACACTAGTTTTGAGACCTATTTGTTAGAGCATATTTTTCTAAAAACATCCCTTTTTAAGCATATTTTATGTTTTTCACGTTAAATTTTCTTTCGTAAAAACAAGGAAGTCTTTGTAACTCTTTGTAACAGCCAAATTTGCAAAGTTTTAGCAGCAGATCGCAAATTTCAAGTGAAGCAGAAATAGGAAATCATATTCAACTATATCATAGAAGTGAAAATAAGCTGCAACAAGTAATGAGAAAAGCTGCAGTAAACACAACTGGGGCGATCTTCAATAAAAGTCACACGCATGATAGTGATATTATTTGTCAAAGTGTAAGAGTAGTAGCTGCAGTGTTTTGAAGAATTGAGAAAGAATCTTCGATAATGGGTTAAGTGATGAACGAGGACAAAACGAAGTTAATGGTTCAACAAATAGAAATATTGAACGTCTGGGACAATCCGTTAATGCTGACAACTATAATTTCGAAATAGTGAATGAATTGGTTTACCTTGGGTCCGCTGTAAACAAAAACAGCAATGTCAGCCTCGAAATTAAATGAAGAATAATGCTTGCTAATATATGATATTACGGGTTAAGCAAGCACTTTTGGGACAACCCCTCACTAAAACAACAAAGGGTTAAGGGTTTTGTACCAAATATTCTTATAATGCATAAATATTCTTAAAATATGTTGACGTGTGGTTTTCGGTGATACCATTTTCGCACCGGTGTGTGTGAGCTTCACATTGATTGCTTGAAGCTTTTAACACTTAAGGTTGTGATAATGAGTGGAGAAGGCACAGCAAACGGCACTGATGATGATGGTTTGGCAACCATCGAAATAGCTATCTGCCCTGCCAGCTGTCAACATAATACATTTCACACAACTCTTGTAAAACAAATTCTATTAGCGATAATAGAAAAAGATCTCAAACCGAACAATGAAAAACATATTCATAATTCTATACAGATCGATAATAACAAACAAGAGAATATTCTTAAAATATTCAAATATGTATCACGTATACGTATGACAACAAACACTTCATGCTTGATATTCCAAAAAAAATCGAATATATTACAAAACTTAGCATAACTCATTCATTTTTCAACGGATTTTTATTAACTTATCCATTTTGGAAAGCTACTTTAATATTGTTGCACAAAAAGAAAGAAACTACATTGTGCTGCCTCATTATAAACAGAGCTTTGAGAAAATGAAAAATTGCTAATTTTTTCTCCGTTATTTTTACTTAAACAGCCGTAATTTATCTATTTTTCAACTGATTTTTTAAAACAAAGGTAATATATTGAAAGCCGGTTTATAAAGAGAATTTTGGGAAAATAGTCTTTCCGCTAAATTTCCTATAAAAACATTACTTGACATAGTGACCGAGAAAAACTATAAGTATCTCTGTACTCTATGGACTCAAGCCTAACAGAATTGCTATATGAGAACCCCTGTATATTTTGCATGTAGCACAGTGTAATTGTAAGACGCTGCGTTATCTTTGAAAGAACAAAGTGGCCCACAGTTGGATAGCTTCATACCTTTTTGAGCAAAAACTAAGGGAGTGGTCCTAGATCATTAAAATTTAGCACCGAGCATTATATCGACTAAATTAAGAAAAAAATTTAATTTCATCAAAAACAGCCAAGCCCACCGACAATCAATATGGTTTTATGCACAAAATTTTCCTGTTCTGGAAATTTCCGATAATCCGATAATAATAATAGCATTTTGGAAAAAATTTAACAATGATATCTCCACTATTAGTATTTTTGGCCGCTTCCTGCATACAAGTTCGACCACTGTGTAATGGTACCATTGGCATCTGATAGCAAAGTATTTGAATGACGTTTATATTTATTAAACTTTGTTAAGAAAATAACAAACAGCCAGAGTCGATTAAAAAATTTAGGTTTAAAATTAAATCATTTATTTAACCCGCGAAAGTTAGTTTTTCATACATAAACGTTAGATTGGATGCAGATAAATGCAATTGAACTGTTAGATGAAGTTTGCTCATCCATAACTAAAATCAGTAAAAACCATTAAATATAAAATAGAAAGAACCCTACAGTCACAAAAAATTCTGATGGTTTTCTTCCACCAATTTTGGAATCACTAAGTATGCTTTACAGTCGGATACCATGGTTCATAGAAAAATTTTTAAAAATTGTTTTTTGCGTGATAATATTTATTTTTATGAGGGTGACGAATTATATCTACTGTTTTATTAAAAACTTCCTCAGAATTATATATAACAACCATTTGATATGTAGTGATATCATCTGCAAAAGCAATGAGAAAAGCTATATATGATATTACGGGTTAAGCAAGCACTTTCGGGACAACCCCTCACTAAAACATTCTACACGTCCAGATACAATGCAGAATCCTGGACTATTGCCCAGTCGGACAAAGTAGTTTTGGGAGTTTTCGAAAGATACATATTACGCAAAATATAAGGTCCTATTGTTGTAAATGGCGAGTATAGACAGTGGCTATTAGACACCGTATGAATATATTTTAGTACATATGATAGTTCGAAGTAGATTTATATAAAATGTTTTATTTGCTCAACCAAAGATTTCCTCATGATCCGATATGGCATTAAGCGTCATCATACTTTATTTACATTGGTCGCTAAAAAAATCTTTGTAAGTTCTTCAGTTAGATAGTATTCCGATTATTTGGTATTTTAGAATATTGATTTTTATTTGTTTGAACTTTATTTATTTTTCAATTGTACACGTTTTATAACAAACGAATGTAATAAAAATAAACAAATGTATATTTCGCATTATCACATGTACTGACTTTTTGAATCAATATAACTTTTTTGTTTATGAATAAAATTTAACGGTTTTTTCTAAAATCGTTAATAGTTTTTCAAGGCTTTCAAATCTACATCAAAAAATTATATACTTAGGGGGGTTTTTAAGAATACAATGATGAGAACCGCTGGAAGATGGCGTCGTAGTTACAATTCTTTAACACACTAACAAAGCTGTGGCTAATACCTTTTCAACGATGCATAGATCTTGACAATCGGTATACAAATAACCATGTTATGGTAAAAACCCCGAATCCGGCGTTTTTGTCGCGACCACAGAAAAAAAAATTTCGATCCCCCGAAATTGTTTATACTTAATTTTTCATATAAGGCGGTAACATTGACAACTTTTTTTTTCGACCCGGCTTATAGGGCATGTTGCAAGAATGCCTGAAACAGTTCCAAGATATAAGATTCTCAGCCAGAGGACCAACGAAAAAGAGGGAGACTGAAACTTCGATGGAAGGACCAAGTGGGGGAGACGTTATTCAAACTTGGAGTTTCCAACTGGACAATGTGCACAGAAGACCGAAGCGCCTGGAACTCATTATTAAAAGAGGTCAATATAATGGCACATATTCAATAAGGCCATCTAAGTAAGTAAGTATCTGTAATGCTATTCAACGCAAATGTGAATTCGGTTTGTATAAACCGTTATTCAGGACATGAAATTATGAAAACAGTGGTAATTTAATTGAAAGTTTGGAGTAATTACACTATGTGATAGTCATTTGGAACTTGGGGAGTGACCTAGTGCATGTTGTAGGTCTGGTCGAGTACAACATGACCCTGTATACCAAAGTTTCCTAACACCTTCCAAATCTTGACTTACGATTCTAACCCCGGTTTTCGGATCTTTTCTCACTTATGAGCATATAACTCGGTCAATACTTAACCGAGTTTTGATTTATTTACGGCTTTGAAATGAAGAGTCTTAGACCTTTCCAACGAGATATACATTTATATATATAACTTGTCACATCTGTCTGTTTTTGCCTCGAAAGTGGAAACTTTTGAGAATTTTTTCACTATTTTTTAAGCTTGAAGGAATTTTAAGTCACTATTTTATTAAGGTGCTCTGATGTTTATTACATTATTCAGAAAGTGCATTTTATAATGTGTAAAACCAAAAATCAAAACTCGGTTAAGAATTGACCGAACTGTTTCAGGCATTCTTCCAACATGCCCTAGCCAACTCAAACGTTTCTTTTTTATGTGTTATACCACGTCAATTTCTTTGTATAGCACGTATCTATACTCGCCATTTTCGAAAACTCCCAAGACTGCTTCGTCCGACTGGGCAATAGTCCAGGATTCTGCATAGAATTAATGTCTTAAACAGCAGGAGCTTAGTTGTTTTAGTGAGGGGTTGTCCCGAAAGTGCTTGCTTAACCCGTAATACCATATATAGCTTTTCTCATTACTTTTGCAGATGATATCACTACATATCAAATGGTTGTTATATATATTTCTGAGGAAGTTTTAAATAAAACAGTAGATATAATTCGTCACCCTCATAAAAATAAATAATATCACGCAAAAAACAATTTTTGCAAAATTTTCTATGAACTGTGGTATTCGACTGGAAAGCATACTTAGTGATTCCAAAATTGGTGGCCGATTTGGATGAAACTTGGCACGCATCTGTTGGTTATTCTAGGAAGTATATGTGTAAAATTCTTTCACTTTGCTTGGATTGGAAAAATTATATCCGACAAAATCGATTTTATGCAAAAATTAGGTTTGGATTGTATATGCGGTGGGCGGTGAGTTTTTGTTTTTGATGAATTTAAATTTTTTTCTTAATTTAGTCGATATAATGATCGGTGCTAAATTTTAATGATCTAGAACCACTCCTCTTAGTTTTTCCTCAAAAAGGTATGAAGCTATCCCACTGAGCGCCACTTTGTTCTTTCGAAGATAACGCAGCGTCTTACAATTACACTGTGCTACATGCAAAATATACAGGAGTTCTCATATAGCAATTCTGTTAGGCTTGAGTTAATAGAGTACAGAGATACTTATAGTTTTTGTCGGTCACTTCGTTAAGTAATGTTTTTATAGCAAATTTAGTGAAAAGACGATTTTCCCAAAATTACAAGTTTAAGAAATCATAAGTCTTCTCTTTATAAACCGGCTTTCAATATTTATATTATTGTTTTAAAGGTGTGAATTTTACCTTTTATTAAAAAAAAAATATTTTAAAAATCAGTTGAAAAATAGATAAATTACGGCTATAATGAGGCAGCACAATGTATTTTTTTTTCTTTTTGTGCAACAATATTAAAGTAGCTTTCCAAAATGGGTAAGTTAATAAAAATCCGTTGAAAAATGAATGAGTTATGCTAAGTTTTGTAATATGTTGTTCGATTTTTTTTGGAATATCAAGCATGAAGTGTTTGTTGTCATACGTATACGTGATACATATTGGTATAAAGTGTCACACACACTAATGACAATTTTGTATACCTCAAAGGGACCGGCCGTGGCATAGTGGTTAGAACACGCGACTACCATGCGGGAGATCGCAGGTTCAAACCTGGGTCCAGTCATCTTAAAAGAAAAAAATAAATAAAATTTTCTTTCATTGTCGGCTCCCCTCGAATGTTGTTTTGACAGCAACTTCGCAGTATTAAGCGTCGATTCAATCGTCGTGTCTAGTAAGAGCTTCTCAAAACAGTGACGTTCGCATTCGTCGATAAATAAGTAGGTGCCGTTAGTTGTGAATCTAAAAATAGAAAGCGTGTTAATTCACAACAACGCGAGAAGCTATCCCATACCTCATTCATGGGGTGCAAAGGGAAATTAAGTTTATTTTTTTTTTATACCTCAAAGGAAAAACTACAAAATGACGCGAAGATTTTATTACAAAACTTAGCATAGCTCATTCATTTAAGAATATTTATGCATTATAAGAATATTTGGTACAAAACCCTTAACTATTGTTTAGGTCTCATGCGCACTTTTATTCCTTAAATTTCTTTAAAAATTTTGCTATTATCATCGATATGAAACAATTACTGATAAGCGATTCTGATACGCATATTTCTGTCAAAAGTTTATTGGAAATAGCAGAAAAAACCTCTATATATTAAAATCTTACCTCCTTAGGAAAATTTTTCGAAACTTTTGGATGAATTTCCTTCAATTACCGATATAAAATCATCGAAATGTCTTTTTGGCGTATCGAACCTTGAACATGAGGGTTATTAAATTACCTTCAGAAGGTAATCAAACATCGATTGAAGGATTAAAAATGATTCATACCAAATACCTATATACTGTTCCAGGAACTATATTAATATGGAAGTTTTGTATAGAGAATAGGAAAATTATGCTGATTTAAGGAAATTATTTCTAAAAACGAATTCGAAAATAACTTATGGAAAATTGACATTCTGAAGCATGTCCAATTAAGGACGTTACTTCACAGATTAGTTAAAACGTTCGTTTAGAATTATATTCCCCGTTCTAGAGTTTAACTTTTTATCATCCACAAGCAAACAGTATAGTTAAACGTTTCCACCGACAGTTGAAGATCGCCTTGAGGGCCAGTTTGAAAATTCGGAACAAATACCAATATCCTACTTGGATTTCGCGCTAGCATGAAAAAGGGACTTAAATGTAGTAAGCATCTTTCAACGAATTATGCTCTTCTAATGTTTTCATTACTTCAAATAAACACGCATAATTTCTATGCACAAAAATTAGTTGAGATTTGAGAAAAGGCTACTCTACAAATCGATGTCAAATCGGAATCGTGGAGCTCTTTCACTGCTATTTAATGTTTTCGGTATAATATTTGACTGACATTAAGACACGTTCTCCATCTTGCTATAATTGGCTCTTTAAGCCTTTGCCCTTACCATGTAGGCGCTGTATCGGATAGAAAAAGGTGAATATTTTTTATCGAAATCCTCTCTCTTGTCTCTTTCCACAACATTGACCAAACATTTTTTGTCGCGCACACCTTTTTTTCATATAAAATTACCCCAAAAAAAATTGGCTTCCTATTTTCCCTGGATATGTCATAGTCATATATATTTACACACTTTAAAAATTTTAGTATGCCTAGAAATAAAACAAAATATTGGTGCTTTACGAATAAATTTGCAAATGAAAACTTCTCAATAGTAAACCTTAAAATGTATGACAAACGGCTGTTATCTTAAATTACAAAAGAAGTCTACCCCTTATCTTTCAAAATTATTTACACACTTAATTTGTATGTCAAAAGTATTTACACATTCGTAAAATTAAGTTAAAAATGCTGCAATCTTTTTAAAAACCTCATTTGTTTTGATAGTTACCAAATTTATATTGCATAAAAATAAATAAATATAGAAAAGTCGCTAAAAAAACGTTTAAAATGGTGAAAATAAAGGAAATTCCCATCGAAACGCGAGTTGAGATCGCACGAAGTTTGGAATGGGTTCCTCGGCATCTGACTTGGGAAAAGAGTACGGAATATGTCGGAAAACAGTCTACAATTTAGTAAAGAAGAAAGCAAGCTATGGAAGCCTACAAAATAGGGTCAGAACTGGTCGGAAATATGTGACAAACAAAATAGAAGATCGTTCTATTATTAAAATATTCGCAGAAAATCCAGTCGCAAGTCCGGTTAAAGTTGCTGCAGAGGCAGAAAACATCATTAAAAAACCTGTAAGTGAATCCACAATTCGGAGAAGATTAAGGACGTATGATATAAAGACCTACATCGTGAGAAAAGTAATAGACATATCTGAAAAAAAAACAAACAAAAAACGTCTAGAGTTTGCCATGGAGTATATCCATAAGCCAGTGGAGTTCTGGCATAATGTATTATGGACGGATGAGTCCTCTTTTCAATTTGAAGGGTCATTTGGAAAAACTTATATGCACCTTTCTAAAGGATCGAAGCATAAAGCAGTACAACCTCTTAATCGTTTCGGCGGGGGTTCAGTAATGTTTTGGGGATGTGTCTCATACAATGGATTTGGAGATCTAGTACCAATACAAGACACTCTAAACCAGGCAGGATATATAGATATTTTGAATGACCATGCTTTTACTTCGGCTTCGAGATTATTTCCTAATGAAAATTGGATTTTGCAGCATGATAATGCTCCATGCCACAAAGCATGGTTACCAACAACGTTTTTAAATCGAGTTGGACAAGATGTTCTTCCATGGCCACCCCAGAGTCCAGATCGAAACATAATAGAGAATGTATGGGCATTAAGCCGGGTCGAAAAAAAAAGTTGTCAATGTTACCACCTTATATGAAAAGTTAAGTAAAAACAATTTTGGAGGTGCAAAAAAAATTTTTCTGTGGCCGCGGCAAAAACGCCGGATTCGGGGTTTTTCATATAACATCGTTATTTGTATACCGATTCTCAAGATCTACGCATCGTTGAAAAGGTATTAACAACAGACTTAGAGACTTTGAATTACGACGTCCTCTTCCAGCGGTTCTCATCATTACATTCTTAAAAACCCCCCTAAGCATATAATTTTCTGATGTAAATTTGAAGGCCTTGAAAAACTATTAAAGATTTGAGAAAAAAACGTTAACTTTTCTTCATAAACAAAAAAGTTATATTGATTTAAAAAGTCAGTACATGTATGCACACTGTGATAATTCGAAATATACATTTGTTTATTTTTATTACATTAGTTTGTTATAAAACGTGAACAATTGATGAATAAAAAAAGTTCAAACAAATAAAAATCAATAATCGAAGATACCAAATAATCGGAATACTGTCTAACTAAAGAACTTTCAAAGATTTTTTAGCGACCAATGTGAATTAAGTATGATGACGCTTAATGCCATATCGGAGCATGAGGAAATCTTTTGTTGAGCAAATTAAACTTTTTGTAACAGTCTACTTCGAACTATCATATGTACTAAAATATTAAATCAATATAACTTTTTTGTTTATGAAGAAAATGTGACGTTTATTTCGCAATTATTTTATAGTTTCTACAGGGCTTCAAATCTGCATCAGAATATTTTATGATTAGGGGGGTTTTTAAAAAAACAATGTTGAGAACCACTGGAATTCGACGTCATAGTTTTAAGTAACTATATTACTAACTAAGCTTTTGTTAATACATTTTCAACGATATGTAAAACTTAAGAATCGGGCAGCGAATAACAAAGTTATGAACAAAACGTCAAATCCGGCGTTTTTGCCACGCCCACAAAAATAAAAATTTTGCACCCCCGAATGTGTTTTTATATGACTGTTCAATAGACTGGCCATAGCGTTATATAGAAAAAATAAAAAATGTGAAATCCAAAAGTTTTCGCACTGAAAAATATGAGGTTGGGGATAAAAATAATTATGCATATTTTTTTTTTTTTTTTTTTTTGATTCCGAGTACCTCCGGGTTGAGCCCAAACTTTTATTACATTACCCATTTAGGCTGAAGTGCAGAATATGGGGCGGGAGCCCGATTAAAAACCAAAAATATGCCATTGTCTTCATCTTGGCCCCCAAACATCGGAATGGTAGGTCAAAGTTGGCGCTCAGGCACATGGGGCCCGGGGGGTCAAAAAAGGGGCCCCTTTCGGTTCTATGATGACTCCCCAGGTGCGGGTACTCACGTGAAAGATATTTTCGAGACGAATCCAACGATGTTATTTTTAGGTTCCTACGGGTCTTCTGGACCGAGTTAGAGCCATTTCCGGGATATACCAAGGAAAAAAAATTATTTTTAACTAAATTTAAAAAATTTTAAAAAAATTTTTGCGTGCGGCGCTACTAAACCCAACATAGGCGTACCGTCATTTCGCCCAATGTAATTTCGCCCAAAAACAACCATGACATATCGCCCAAAACATGTCATTTCGACCAAAAACCTAACTACAAAATGACATATCGCCCAAATGCTATGACATAAGACCCAACTCAATTTTTTTGGGCAAAATGTCAGACTCATGACGACGGCACGCGCTGCTGCATACGTCGCAGTCAGTCTTGTACTCTTGCACCCGCCTTAGGGGGGTGTGCCCCCCACCGCATTCGTGTTTTAATAATGCCAGAGAAAGAGAGAGAGTAGCGAGTCTGACCACGACGTATGCGGCGAGGGCGTGCCCCCCACCGAGAGAGAGAGTACAAGACTGACTGCGACGTATGCCGCAGGGCGTGCCGTCGTCATGAGTCTGACATTTCGCCCAAAAAAATTGAGTTGGGTCTTCTGTCATAGCATTTGGGCGATATGTCATGTTGTAGTTAGGTTTTTGGTCGAAATGACATGTTTTGGGCGATATGTCATGGTTGTTTGTGGGCGAAAAGACTTTGGGCGAAATGACGGTACGCCTATGTTGGGTTTAGTAGTGCCGCACGCGAAATTTTTTTTAAAATTTTTTAAATTTAGTTAAAAATAATTTTTTTTTCTTGGTATATCCCGGAAATGGCTCTAACTCGGTCCAGGAGACCCGTAGGAACCTAAAAATAACATCGTTGGATTCGTCTCAAAAATATCTTTCACTTGAGTACCCGCACCTAGGGGGTCGTCATAGAACCTAAAGGGTCCCCTCTTTTGACCCCCCGGGCCCCATGGGCCTGAGCGCCAACTATGACCTACCATTCCGATGTTTGGGGGCCAAGATGAAGACAATGGCATATTTTTGGTTTTTAATCGGGCTCCCGCCCCATATTCTGCACTTCAACCTAAATGGGTAATGTATTAAAAGTTTGGGCTCAATCCGGAGGTACTCGGAATCAAAAAAAAAAAAAAAAAAAAAACGTATAATTATTTTTATCCCCAACCTCATATTTTTCAGTGCGAAAAATTTAACTTTTCAAAAAAATTTCCACTATGGCCACTCTACTGTTCATATTAGGCGGTAACATTCATATATTTTTTTTTCTCCATATAGATCGACCCGGCTTAATGGGCATTCATAAAAAGGCAGAGATCTATCCAAATGGGCCGAAAACAAGAGGCAACTATTGATGAAATAATAAATATCTGGAACAGCTTAGAAATGGAGTTTGTACGCAATTTGATTGCATCTATTCCAGCTAGACTACAAGCTGTCATAGATGCTGAAGGAAATTTATCTGGCTACTAATTATTTTTGTTTTTTTTTTAGTTTTTTGTAATGGTTTTTCTATTGTGTAAATACTTTTGAATGTAAATAAATTTGTGTAAATAATTTTGAAAGATGAGGTGCAGACTTGTTTTGTGTTTTAAATCAACAACTATCAAGTTTATTGCTAAAAATTTTAAACTAGCATAATCTATAGATTTTGAGGACTACAATAGGGAACTTTTCTTGTTGACAATTTATTCATAAAGCAGCAAAATTTTGGTTTATTTCTAAGCATACTAAAATTTTAATGTGTGTAAATATATATAAATATGACTGTAAGTGTTAAATTAAGCTTAAATACAAATATTGTCAGTTTAACAGAGTAATTCAGATGAACACTAGACTGGTCGCAATTTTTTTTTGAAATTTAAATGTGTGCGCTGCTTAAAATATGA
Organism: Muscina levida; assembly: GCA_964034835.1. NCBI lineage: Eukaryota > Metazoa > Arthropoda > Insecta > Diptera > Muscidae > Muscina > Muscina levida. Next base: position 71,948,465 of record OZ035880.1, read on the forward strand.
CGTTTGGTGTAAGAAATCATGTCCTAATTTTTCAGCTCAATCCGACGGTGCCTAGTGGGGCCCAAAGTTCCCTATATTATAAAAACACCTATTTAATCAGATCTTTTTAGTTATACTACAGTAGACTACGGATAAGTGCACATCGGTTTTCGCGCGACTTTTTGTGCACTTATGCGGTTTTTGCATTTATACAACACTCGGATAAGTGCACAACTATTGCATATATACAAACATTGCATAAGTACACGATTATTGCATTTACAAAAATTGGATTATTTTTATTAATCTGTAACATCAGTTCAGTTTGGGCGGAACTTTAAGAAAATAATTAAAATCTAAAGCTGTTTAATGTTTTTATTTATAATCCAGTGTTTAATAGTTCAAGCTCGAGGTCTTTATTATTATTTATTGAATTTTTAAATACTGGATTACAAAAAAACAGGTCGAAAAATAACCAAATTGTTTTTATTTATATTTGGTTTACATTATATAACAGGTTTTTAATAAAAACTTATAAAAATCAGTTCAGTTTAAGGTAAAAAAATTTCATATTTTATACAAAAAAATTAAAAATATATAAAAATCATATTTTGCACCATTGTTTTTTGCAAAATACATATTAAATTGCTCTCAATTCGTTTCACCTAAACCACGTGTGCTGAAAAAGTTTGAAATCTTTTTTTGAACCGGGTTTTCTGTTCCAACCTTATTTATTTTTTCTCCAGTTTCTCTAAATCATAATCTACATGAATGTAGTATGGAGATTTGCATTTATGCATGCAAAGTTGTACTAAAAAAGTACTTTCAGGTTAGCAAAAGTTGTGCATTTATCCGGTTTTTGCATTTATGCGTGTTGCACTTATCCGTGTATTTTTGTATGTAAACGTACAAAAAAAGCTAATGGCTTCAAGTTCCAGTGCACTTATGCGGTCTTTGCATTTATGCGATGTGCACTTATCCGTAGTTTACTGTAGTTAAAAAGTCGGTGCCATAGACCGAAAATCAAAAATCTGGGTTCATTGCGATCTTCCGCAGAGAAAGTACTTTAAGTATGACAAATTTCAGCTTCCTATGTCATCAGATGGCTTCAGAAAGTTGCGGAAAGAATACGACATACATACAAACATCCGGACATACTAAGAAATTATCTTATATATGAAAATGAATTGTTGTTTGTTGGTAAGACCATCACTTGAGAACGCATGGACCGATTCGACTAATTTTTTGTCACAATGTTCGTAATAGACCGAGAATGTTTTTTATATAAAAAAAACAACAAAACTGTATTTAGTTAAGTTTTTGTTTTTGGCATTTTTTACATTGTGATTATGAAATAAAACGCAGTGGTTTTTAATTACGAAATAAAACTTTTTTATTAAAAAAAAGGAAATTTAAATCTATGGGACCGACTTTTTAACTAGTATAACTAAAAAGATCTGATTAAATAGGTGTTTTTTTTAAAATGGCGAACTTTGTGCCCCACTAGGCACGACTAGGCACCGTCGGATTGAGCTGAAAAAGTAGGACATGATTTCTTACACCAAACCTCATATTTTAAGCAGCGCATACAATTAAATTTTAAAAAAATTCCCATACAAAATGCGACCAGCTAATGAACACTGTGTAAAATATTATATGTCAACTTTTACCAAAAGATGCATCACAAAATGTTAAAGTAAAAGTTTTTACAATGGTTGTTAATCAAAAAAGCAAAAATATTCAACAAAAACATGCATTTATTGTCAAATGTTCTTAAATGTGAAAAAACACGTATTTTTCGTAAAATAAGCAATAACGATTGAATGCCTTTTAGAAGGAAACTTCATGATTCGTAAGAATAACTTAAACGTTTCTATTTTAGGATGCCGGAGAAATACATGCATGGCAATAACGTTCGAAGCTTTGTTTCAAAAGATATTTTTAATTTTGATTATGTTTTTGTTGAAAATCAGAGGCCTATTGGTTTGGAAGCTCCTTTCAATGGATCTTTTAAAGTCGTGAAAAAAGAAACAACAAGTCTTTTAAAATGCAATGTGGTAATTTAATGAAGTCAGTTTCCATAGATCAATTGGACACACTGATAACACAAGTGAAACATTACCAACAGTTGAACCTCGATTATCCGGCTCGCTTGGGAACAGACGCAACACGGATAATCGGAAAAAACAGTTAGAAGAACTTGCATTAACGCTGGTAAATTTTATTATATTTCTTTATTTTTAACAAAAGCACAAGAACTATTATCTATTACATACATGGGTCGATATCACGAAATGACTACATTCTGTGGCCCGACGCATTTAGTATTAAAAATATAGACAAATTTAAATTCTAAGAACAGGAATAAATAAACCAAATGTCCATTAACGAGGCACGGAAATCAAAATAAAATATTCTACATATTTTTATGAAAAAATTTGGTCGCACGGTGCAAATAGTCATTACCATGGCGTGTGTCCGATCGATTTGTGTTCATAAATCACACATTTTCATTAATATTTCGAAATATATATTATAAATGAAGTACGTCAAGTTATTCAAGAAGAATGAACCAAGTCAATTTTAATTTCATAGATATAATATTATTTTAAAATTTATGATTTTGAGACATTTTAGTCTATGGCCAATTTATTTCGTCATTCCCGTGGGCCAATTTGTTTATTAAGAAAAAAATGCTTTAAACCGGTTTTTCGGTTAGGTGTAAATTATTAATGTAACGACATTTTCCGTTTGTTTTAAAGATAATTGACAGAAGTGAAAAATGTAGTCAGTTGTTTGAGAGCTGTTGAAGTGTTTAGTGTTTTTTGCGCATGTTCCTAAAATTTAATCATTCCCGTGGTAAGTATATTTTTCCTTTATTTATATTATAATTTCCAAATTTGTGGTATTGGTTTGTTAATTTTTTAAGCCTTCATTAAATTATATTATATCTTAAAGCAAATTTTGAAGATTTCCACATTTAAATCCAAGAATACTCACGTTTCCATCATTACCGTGCAGTCATTACCATTAGTATAATCTAAGTAATTTAAGTAATAATCAGAGGAAAAAAAACTTGCGCGTAAAATCCTTAACATTCTGAAATATACATGACCCATTGCTTATTAATAAATTTTTTTTTATTATTAATAAAAAAAAAAGACATGGCCCATTGCTTATTAATACATAAAATGGTCTTATAAAACAGTATCAACCGAAAAATAATTATTTAAACCCATTTTCGCACTTGGCCGTTTTCAACTCTCGATTGTAGTCATTTCATATGATACAGATATTGTATTATTTTTTGTAAAATAGACTCATACATAATGGATAACCGAATCACTTTCCGAGCAATATTTCAAAATTTTAGTAGAAGTAAAGCATGGAAAATTGGGGGGAATAGATTAAAGAACAGATAGCAGAGGAAAATAAACCGTTTAACAGATGTACCCTAAGGTGGACCTTGAAATGAAATTTTTGCGATATTTTGGTAGATGAGGGCTCTATTCCGTGCCTTTTTGAAAAAAAATGACAATGCCGAAAAAAAAAATTAAAAAAAATAAAAATTAGGGGTTGCGCACGAGCCGAGAAAAAGGTCCACTTTGCCAAAATTAGGGGGGAAATTGCCATAGGTCATCAGGGGTCACCCGTAGGGGGGAAGAATGTATGGCCGACCCCCATTAACTTTTTACCGCCAACATTTTCCCCCAAGACACCCACCCCCTATCTCCTCCCCTTAGGGGGGTCACCATACAAAAATGGAGGTTGCTCAGTATTTTCGAAAAACACCATAGGTCATCAGGGGTCACCCCTAGGGGGGCAAAATATATGACCGACCCCCATTAACTTTTCATCCCCAACATCTTTTCCGAACAAACTTACCCTCTATCTCCACTCCTTGAGGGACTCCCCATACAATAATACTGAAAATCTATGTATTTACAGTTGCACAATATCGAGATTTTTTTTTGATTTTTTTTTGATTTTTTTACAGAAATTCCACCAATATTCAAGAGTGGTCATTGTTTGGAAAGTCTTGAAAAATTTGAAACGCACACGTAGCAGATGCCCCCATTCATCAGTACCTGGCAGTAAAATACCGAAAGACAAATACCGAAGACATTGAGTTTCTGCTAAAGCAAAGAGAAGATGGCCGGCCAGGACCTATGGGAGGTGTGGACGCTACTGATACTCGAACGAGGAAAAGAAAAGCTGAGCGCGAAGAACAAGAAGAGTTGCGACGCAAACGTGCAACGGAATCTAGTAGAGATCAGTTCGCTAAAGGCGGTAAGCTATTTCGCGCTTTGTGTGTTCGTCCAATGTTTATATTCAAATGAAATTCTTTCAATTGCAGTGGTTAAATTTTCAAGCAGTGATTCAAGCGATGATAATGGGAGACAGGACGAAAACTTCCCGGCAGAAGCTGGCCCATCAAATGTTGGTGACAGAAGAGGTTACAAACAATGTTTTACTGTTGGAGAGAGAAATCTTATATTTACCTTGCAGACACCACGTATACGAACTGGTGCTAAGGGAAGTTTTTGAGACAAAAATGGGAAAGACCAGTGCACCAGGCGTTCCTTGCTTTGACCGTTTCAAACAGGAATGGGACGCTGTAAAGGTTAAACCATTCCATTCTGGCTTGATAGACGATCAAGTCGTCAGAAAAATTCCTGTGGCAATGCAAGTCGGCATAAAGGAGTTTTGCTTAGATCAATTGAAGGAGAAACACCCTCGCGATGACTACAAAGATATGCTACAATTAATTCTTTTGTTTCTGGGTGAAAAACTTGAGAATTACCATTTCCGACCTCCAGGACCCGTTTCCCATGCTCGATGGATGGCCATTTACAGCCTCAAGATGTTTTTGTTTCGGAGAACTTTTCACTTATCTGTATGTGAATTGAATGGTATTCGACACGTTTGTATTTTTGTGGTGCGACTTTACGTCAAGGCATGGTTTGGTTCTTCTCGAGCAGCTGAGGCGCCGAATCAAGATTGGAAGTTTTTGAAGGACATCGTCGAGTACAAGTCCGTTGACCAGGATTTATCTCGGGTAATGATAAAGAAATTTATCGGTCACCTATGGTATCTCGCCGATGAGCACATAGTCCTTGCCTTTTTCGATGACAAGGTTTCAAATGGGTTGAAGGCCAAAATGGCCCAAGCATTGCTAGAAAATGAGAATGACGAAGGTGAAGAAGATGAAGAAGACGACCCGGTTCCCCCAGCTCCTCGCGTCGTAATCAAAAGCACCAGCGTTAAAAAAATCGAGGTGAAATTCAAAGATGTGAATGAGGAATTCTTGGCTAAAGACTTGAGCAACTTCGTCTCTTATAATACCAAAAATTTATTTGTACGATTTGAAATATCGCAAGATTTCATTCTTGCAAATCCAGCAACCTGGAAATCTCGCGCAGACTATCAAGAAGGTCGTAGAATTGTAAATAACTTGCACGTTGTGAACGACACTGCCGAAAGAGGAGTAAAAATGATACAAGATTATAATAGAATACTGTGTCAAGGCGAAGAAGAGAAACAGTATTTACTACATGTTATCGATTCTTACTGCAAGAAATACCCATCAGCGTACAAAAATATGTTAATTTGACTATATTATATTAAAAGTGCTTAGTAGTACTACTCAATTACAGCTTCTTTTATTTTTGTATGGGGAGTCCCTCAAGGAGTGGAGATAGAGGGTAAGTTTGTTCGGAAAAGATGTTGGGGATGAAAAGTTAATGGGTTCGGTCATATATTTTGCCCCCCTAGGGGTGACCCCTGATGACCTATGGTGTTTTTCGAAAATACTGAGCAACCTCCATTTTTGTATGGTGACCCCCCTAAGGGGAGGAGATAGGGGGTGGGTGTCTTGGGGGAAAATGTTGGCGGTAAAAAGTTAATGGGGGTCGGCCATACATTCTTCCCCCCTACGGGTGACCCCTGATGACCTATGGCAATTTCCCCCCTAATTTTGGCAAAGTGGACCTTTTTCTCGGCTCGTGCGCAACCCCTAATTTTTATTTTTTTTAATTTTTTTTTTCGGCATTGTCATTTTTTTTCAAAAATGCACGGAATAGAGCCCTCATCTACCAAAATATCGACACAAGGTCCACCCTAATGTACCCGGGTAATAGAGAACGGATAATCGAGATTCTACTGTACTTCACGCAAACAAGTCACTTTGTGTATATTAAGGATACAACTGGTGGTTGACTTATGTAGTGCCCGACTACATATTCACTTTGTTGTTATTTTTATATTGTATTTTAACTTTATCTTCTATGTTTGAATTTTCAATATTGTTGAATTTAATGAACAAAAATTTTCAGAATAAATTTACGGCCGTATTCATAAAAACTTATAAGAGGTTTATAACCCCTTTTTAAGCAAATTTCGATAAAGCAATATTCATAAACGATTCACATCTTCTTCAATAAGTTAAAGTAGGGTTGTCTCTCTTTTACATGGGGTCAACACTAGAGATAAGATATAAGATTTTTATATCAGCGAACGTCAAATTCAATCGCAGAGAGTATTATGTTACGTGCGGACTCTGAAATAGTGTTTTATGATCGCTTCTGTTGGCAATAATTTTATAATTGCCAATAGGTTTTTTCAAGAGTTGTAAAATGTATTATGTGACCGCAGGTTAGGTTTACGACGTCATTTCGACAGTAATCACAATGACTTGTCACACAGTGAGGCCGTTTGGAAAAAAACAAAGTTTCAACAGCACCAAATTGGTCAACTTTGACACTCTGTATCGCCAACTGTGTTGACACAGGGGTCCTGTAAAAAAGCAAAATTCTGAAAGCCTGACTCTCCTTTACAAATGTCTAGAACATTTAAAAATTATAACAATACTTTAAAAGTTGTGAACTTATTACCATGTTTTTTCGAATCGGTCCCACTTTGCGTCAGTGCCCTTAGCAGCAAAGGACAATATCATAATTCAATACATATCAACAAGAAACAAATCAAAAGTTCATTATATCTAAAAAAAACATCAGCCATTGATTTTTGATGCTAAGAAATACAGTACGTGCTTGAATTGCCCAACACCCCATTAGCGCAACTAGCATCACGGTCTTTATAAGTGCTACCTTCTTGTAATGTTTTTTTTATTTTAACGTTACTGTAGCACGATTTTTCATAGACTACGATTAACATGACGGTAAGAAACAGTTTAAGTAAAAAATGACATACAAAATTGAATTTATATTCTCTTGTTGAAATAATAATCGAATACAAATTACATTATTCCCTTGTTTTGATTGTTAATACATCACGAATATTATTTCAATATTAACAAATAATTTTTGAAGATTTTTGGAGAAATATTTTTTGAAATGAAATTCATGAATGAAAAGTGTCTATTTATATACTTTTCTATGTGCGCAATGATTAGGAAGACAATTTTCTACATGACGAATACATGCAACGGCTCTTTCCAATATGAAAAATGCCTAAAAACTCGAAACAAAGGTCTCAAATTCATAAATACATATACAATAAATTGTACAAAGGTCAAGTTATAGCATGCTTAAAGTAGGGTCGATCCTACTTTAACTTATTGAAGATATAAATCGTCTATGAATACTGTTTTCTCGAAATTAGCTTAAAACTGGTTTATAAGCCTCTTACAACTTTTTATGAATAAAGCCGTAAAATTTTAAGGCTATATGTTTGTGGCCTCGTGGGTAAATAACACAAAACATCTGGTTCTTTCACATTATCCTTTCATTATATACGTCATGTGTGAAATTGTAAGTATATATCACTCTTTTGGTGCAAGACCGGCTTAAATCAAAAAAATCGAATTACAAGTAAATGCATTTTAAGTTTTCAATTGACTCCTTGACCTTGCAAAGATTAAAGGAATTCAAATAGGTCTCAAGTGGAGTGTATAAAAGATATTACAATGAATTTTGTACAGAATTTACAACATTAACTTAAAAATAACGTTTTTGAGTTATGCCGGTTTTGCACCAAATGAGCGATATGTTTTGTATAAAATATTACTGAAACTTACTTAAACTGCTGTATTAGTTTCTCAATTACTAATGAGTAGCAAGCACATGACAGGGAGTACATTGCCATTCCCCAGCATCCGAATCGAACACCTTCCTCGTACAACATTTGTGACTGTGAACCCTCGAGTGCCTTCGGATCACCCTTGAATACGGCTTCGCCCACAAAATCCGTAAAGTATAGCGAGTAACAGACATGCGCCATCCAACAAAAAAGATTTGTCAAACACACCATCCGCAATGAGTGTGGCATGTAAACAATGGAGAGCAAGTAGTGGGACAGTGTTTCAACAGGTTGTTCCGCATCAGCTGCACTTTGGGTAGAATTGAAGGGATTTGTGTGGTGGGATGGCTGCTGCTGCGCACCCCCATCTGCCGTGAACGATGTCTCGTCATATGCATTGCCGTCCGTACCATCAGCAAAGTAATCCGATTGTTGCTGAACATCCTTCGAAGTCAGCTTATCTAACTGAAAGAAGAGACATTGACAATTGTGTAAACTGTGTGCAACATAATAAAATGTTTTTAATGCTAATGCCAACAATAATTAAGATCGTCTTACAGACATTTGTAAGCAAGGGTCGTGTGTCCCTGACATAATTTGCCCAAGTATAAAAGGATATTTTCTTAAATTCGTATTATTGTATACAAGAACAGTTGAATTTATTCAGTTTGTAATGGAAGCAACGTTAAAAACACAATACTCGTAATATTTAAGACTAGTAGTACATATATATTATGTATATATTTACTCTACATTAAATACATTTTGTTGACATAAAATACGAAATCTTAATTTTTGTATGATTTTTGCTTTATAACTGTTTGCATCGATTTCCATGGAATTTAATGAAATAATTTTGTTGTATTGAATCCATCATTTTTAAAATATTAACGATCTTAAACTTCATGTGGATGTGTCCTATAGAGATTAGTCGAACTACTTGGCATGGTTGGTTTTGGGAACTCTCTGGCAAAACAAATCATGTTTTTTTGCAAACAGTGTTTGAATGGTCAGGAAAATAACACTGTGCTACACACAAAATATGCAGGGGTTCTCATATAACAATTCTGTTATGCTGGAGTCCATAGAGTACAAAGATACTTATAGTTTTCCTCGGTCACTCTGTTAAGTAATGTTTTTATATTCTAAAATATTTGAAATCGGCTGTATAAAGGGTTAGCTGCTGCTAGTTATGGTATAATAAAGATAAATTGGCCATATCTTTAATTTTTACGCTTGATAATCGGATACAAAACATTTATTTGCACTTTTAATAAATTTAGAACATTATTGTAGCACGATTTTTCATTGACTACGATTAACTTGGCGGTAAGAAACAGTTTAAAGTAAAAAATTACATAAAACAATGTATTTTCTTTTCTCATATTAAAATAGTAATCGGATACCGATTACATTATTTCATTGTTTTGATTGTTTATACAGCACGAATATTATTTAAAAATAATTTTGAAGATTTTTGGAGACAACTTTTTTGAAATGGAATTCATGAATGAAAAGTGTCTATGCATTTAGATTCTTTTTTATGTGTGCAATGATTAGGAAGACAATTTCCTACACGATGAATACATGCAACGGGTCTTTCCCATATGAAAAATTAAAAAAATCAAAACAAAGATCTGAAATTCATAAATATACAATCAATTGAAAAAACGTGAAGTTATAGCATGCTTAAAGTAGGGACAATGCTACTTTACTTATATTATATAATTTGTGAATCGTTTATGAATACTGTTTTCTCAAAATTTGCTTAAAAATGGTTTATAAGCCTCTTATAACATTTTATGAATAAGGCCCTTAAACATTAACAGGATAAAGTTGTGGAGAAAGAATTGAAAGTCTAGCTCCTCCCCTTTTGTTTCCTCTCATACAAATGTACCATTCCGCCCAGAATGGTACAATTCTCTTCTACGTGAGAGTACATACACTTTTATCCGTTTTACATTCTTCATGATTTTTTACAATACAAAATTTTAATTGTTTTTATGCAGAATCAAACATTTTATATTACTTAAACAACCATTAATCATCCAATTTTTTTGTGATTTTTAAAAAGTTTTTAAAGTTCTCATTAGCTTTAAGATGCTTTCTTCACTTAAGGTTTGTGATGATAGAGGAGAAGTCACAGCAAAGGGCGTTGACGAGACATTGTGGTTAATGTCGAACTGACGTCATACGCCTAACCTGCTGTCACTTAGAACATTTCACAACTCTTGTAAAAAACCTATTGGCAAAATTTCAAAAGTTTCTGTATCCGGGACATTTAATAATTGATTTTAATGTAAAATTTCACGCTGAATTTAAATCTGTTCTCACATATGTGGAAAATAGAACAGTTTTTGAGATATCGCCATTATCTCTGGTTTTTAGTTCCCCGATATATGTAAACTGGGAAAAAATAAAAGATAATATTTGTTTTTCTTAAAAAAAACAATAGATGTTTAAAATCCAATCATAAATGACGAAGTTATGGCACTTCAAAGCTAGATTTTTGTAAAAATTTTAATGATTTTTGAAGATTTCGCTGCCTTACATTATGTTTTTTGTTGCATTGTGTAATTAAAATTATCTTTAACCGAACTAAGACAATATCATAATTTGGGTTTTTTCAAGGTAAATCTTCAACAAAAAATAACTTTTGAAAATCAGTTTATAAAAGGTTGCATTACGTCGAGAGTGTGATGCAAGGTAAAGCTTCTGATCGGTTTAACTTGGCAAACCCAGAGTGATCCTTGCCGGCTGGAATAAAATCCTGGCAGGAGGAGAAAACTGCGACGTGGTTCGCTGGGCTTGCAACCCGCCACTGACGTTTAAACTATTGCAATGAAAATAAGTAAGAAAATAATAAAACGGACCCCCCAAAATGTTGACGACCAGCGCAAACGAATTAAGGACCATGATTTGAGGATATGCACCTCGAATGTTAGAACATTGTATAGACCAGGTGCCTCCATCCAACTGGCGGAAGTCCTTTACAGGAAATCCGGTTGATGGGACACGGGTGCTCGCGCATTAAGACGTGCGACATCTACTATAGTGGCCATGCGGACAAGCACGAGTTTAAATGTGGATTTGTGGTTGGCAAAAGACTGCGACACCTAGTCTCAAGGTTCAACCCGGTGTGTGAACGTATAGCCACCATAAGAGTCAAAACTAAGTTTTTCCACATAACACTTATATGTGCCCATGCTCCGACAGAAGAAAAAAGCAATGAAGATAAAGACGAATTCTACGAGAGCCTAGAAAATGTAAATGACCGTAGCCCCAGCCATAACATTACAATTGTACTAGGCGATTTTAATGCTAAAATAGGCAGGGAGACCGCATTTGAGCCTACCATCGGAAAATTCAGTCAGCACACTGAAACGTCGAACAATGGCATCAGACTGATTGATTTCTTTGCGGCAAGAAATATCGTAGTTAGCAGCACTAGATTTGACCATAAAAATATTTAAAGGTAACATAGTTATCTCCAGATCAATTGACGAGGAATCAGATTGATCACGTGGTAGTCGATGGAAGGCATGCATCGAGTGTTCTGGACGTACGAGTGATTAGGAGTGCGAACATTGACTCCGATCACTTCCTTACCGCAGTTAAGGTACGCACAAGGCTAAGCATGGCGAAAAACGTACGTAACCAGGCACAACGAAAGCTGGTCATCGGTAAACTGCGGACCACAGAGGTATCGGACGTCTACTCCAACCACCTAACTCAACAGCTGAGGAAAGCTTCAACCCCTGATAATATAACCTCGCAGTGGCAATATATAGCCGACTCCATAGAACGGACTGCGAGAAGCGAAAGCCTTCTCAAGAAGATTCCTGATAAGATGATGAATGTCACAATGCCACGAGAGAGACAGAGCGAAACTGCAGCCAATGGCAACGCGAGCTGTTCGTGAACGGCATAGGGGAAAGAGACGAAAGGCAACTCGTCTTCTTAGAAGGAAAAAGAAGGAGCTGAAGAAGAGGCAAGATGAGTGCACTGAGTTGCTCCGAAGTAGAGGCGAATGCCGAAAATTCTACAAGAGAGTTAAGGCGAGAATACGTGGAACAGGGTTGCCCTCCTGCACGGACAGCAAAGGTCAGCTAGTGACGGACCCGGATAACGTCCTAAAAAAATATGGAGAAATCATTTCAGAAATTTATTGGATGCGGACACCACTCCAGAAGACCCCGGTCCAATCTATGACGATGGTATAAACTGTCCACCTCCGAGCCAGAGCGAGATACGTGTGGAAATCTCCCGCCTTAAAAACAACAAAGCCGCTGGAGCCGACGGTCTCCCTGGTGAATTGTATAAGGCAGTTGTGGAGGAGCTGATAAGGAGCATGTATCAGCTCTTGGAGAACATCTGGCAAGAGGAGAGCATACCCGGGGATTGGAGTCTCAGTCTGTTATGTCCCATATACAAGAATAGAGATCGCAGTAAATGCAAGAACTACCGTGGAATAAGCGTATTACCAATTGCGTACAAGGTCCTTTCAAGCACATTGTGTGAACGTCTAAAGCCAATTGTAGAAAAACTAAGTGGACCATATCAGTGCGGCTTTAGACCTGGCAAATCTACGACGGATCAAATATTCACTTTACGACAAATCCTGGAAAAAACTCATGAAAAGCAGATCGACACTTACCACCTCTTTGTCGACTACAAAGCTGCCTTCGACTCTCCGATAAGGAATAGGCTAGATGAGGCCATGTCTGGGTATGGTATTCCTGCAAAGCTGATTCGACTTTGCAGATGTACCTTGGAAAACACCAAATCCACGGTTAAGATTGGTATGGATCACTCTGAGCCATTCAACACAGAAAGAGGTCTAAGGTAGAGTGATAGCCTGTCCTGTACACTATTTAATATAGTTATGGAGAAGGTGATGAGAAAGGCTGGTGTCAACATGTCTGGCACTATATTCCACAAGAGCCATATGCCACTTGCTAATGCCGATGATATAGACATCATTGGCCGAAATCTACAAACATAAAAATGGAATACCTCTTGATTTTGACCTCATCTTTTAAAACGGAGTATATGTTCAACGGCCCAAAATTAAGTTGGGGTGTCTCGGCGTTTTTCTATGAATTTCGAAAGTTACAGTATTACTTACAGTGTTATTATTACTACGAATAATACAAATAGAATTCCAAAATCAATATGCAGCCAACTTTACATGTCTCCGTGTACTGGCAACACAGTAGCCCTCTTCTTACTTCTTTCACCCCTCTCCGAAGAACTTGGGAGGGGGAAATAAATGTTGCCGTATGGTTTAGGACTTAGGAGCAATTGTGAATATGTTATATATTACTTGTAGCTGTAACTTGGCTTTTTCAAAAATTCAAGTTGAATGCGCCACCTGAAGATGTTAGCTTACAAAGCTGAAATTTTGCACTAATACATTTAAGATTAAGTGTCATCGATTGATAATACAGGAAAACCCAACTTAAAAAAAATTTAAATTCACTTTACCCTAATGCCCATACAGATATTCGCGAATATAGCTTTAACCGTTTTGCCTGGGCGGTGGCACTAGTCTTATGCCTTTTTGGTACTTTTTTTACCCTTAATGTATGAATTTCGAAAAATTCCCTTCTAATGTGGCATCTATTTGATAGGGCGATCAACCACACCAAATTTTATCATCCTATATACTGCCGTTGAAGCACACATTAGATTTTTGATTTCAACCAAAGGTAATATAAACCATATATGTAGGTCCCAAGATCTACCTTGTGTATAAGTTTGGTTGAAATCGGACGAAGCGTTTCAGAGTGATGCGGCGGATTTTATTTTTTTGTGTTGAAATTTATACCACAGATAATAATAGAATAGAGTAGCTATTTGCCATCAGAATCTCAATTTGACTTGACATATTTTGAAAATAGGCTCTCGACATGTTTTCTTTATTATTTTAACTTTTTTCTTGGAATTATTATATAATTTAGAAGATATTTAAGCACAAGTTCTTATGGTTCACAATGGTAGCACTTATGTAATAAAGATGTCAGATGTTTTAGCTTTTAACTAACTTTAGCTACTGAATTGTTTCTTAAATGTTTCAGAGTAAATTTCTTCCCTTAAGATTTGTGAAGATTGTGGAAAAGTCGCAGCAAAGAGCGCTGACGAAACATTGTGGTGAATGCCGAAACAACGTTATACGCCTAATCCGCAGTCTCATAATACATTTCACATCTCTTGAAAAAACACCTATTGGGAATAAATAATTACACTGTAGGTAAAAGTTTAACTTTCGAAATGACACCGAAAAACATCGAGACACCCTAACTTAATTTTGGACCGTAGGACACTGATTTTTGATTTTTAAATTTGTGTTGTCCTTTATGCGATTTGTTGGTGTTTAAAGGAAAATACATCAAATTCTCTTTTGAATTGACATTAGATTTCGTTTTTTTTTTATAAAAAATCAATGCCTTGTGATGATGGGATTTCACATTCCGGCTAGCACAATTAATTTATTTTTAAGGTATGTTACTATTTAATATAAATTTTGATAAATTTTATGAATTTTTTTTCGTAATACTTTTTTAATTAAATCTATGTTTCAGGTTTGGAATCGGTTGGAAATCATATGGTAAATCCAACAGAAAATATACGGCTATCCTTAAAAGAGTTGAGTACCGACAAATAAACCATAAATCGTCCCCTTAATATAACAATAGTGTATATGCTCATACACCATTATTTTTTTATTGCATATTTAGAATCTCCACCATTGATTCTATGCTTGGTCAAAATTTCGTCAAAATCTACTTTCACAAAGAGAGTCAAAAGGTCATTGGAAAAAGTAGTGTATAATTTCTTCTTCGAAAATTTCATAGAAATCCGATTTGACGAAAACTTTAAACTTGATTTTCTCAAAACACCAAAAAAATTATACACTATTGTTTTATTAAGGGGACGAAATAATGTTATTTCAAAAGAGTTTTCGAAGTCTTTTTCCATATATTGTATAAAAATATCTTGCAAGACAAGACAATGTTAAAAATGGAATATATCTTACTTACAGTGTTATTGTTAAAGCTTTTTCATCACAAAACTGTTGACATTTAAATTTCATAGAAAAACTCGATGAAAAATATACATATTTGGTAATGCATCTATGTTAAATATGGTATATCCTCTCAATGAAGCACTGAATGGTAATGGTTGTGGTGTCTTTAGAAAGTAGACGCAATATGTACTTGGATAGAACTAGCTTAAAAAAACCAGACTCATTTGTCTTGGTTATATTTAAAGTCAAAAACGCTTTTTAACGCCTGATATCAAGGGAACGGATAGAGATATTGAAAATATGTTCGTAGACTTTTTATATATATATTTAACTTTATATATGCTAAATTGTTAAAATATATGATGGTCAGCACTAACCAACTTCGTAATAAAATTTCAAAATTTTTAATTAATTTTTTTCAGAAACACCCGCACTTTTGCATAAAATATCTCAATATCGTTAAGAAATATGGGAAGTCCAAATCCTCACTTCGCCTATTTAACGGCGTATTTCTAGTTCATCTATCTTCAACAGAAAAATATTCAGCGGCGATAGACTGATTTGAACACAATATCGAACTTTGACCTTTTTGCGGCACACTCTAAAGCCAAACATACAATATATTCGGAATTTTGTAAATAACAAACGCATGGTAGAGCTCGATGTGCAACATCGCTACTACTATCTTATTTTTGACCATATAAGGTACACCCTATTGACATTAGAAAAGGTAACGGAACTGAGGAGGCGGTACTTAATGTCGCAAATTAGGGCTTGTCCCAGGAAAAATTTTCCCTTTAAAAAAACATTTTTGAAAATCGCATTAAAAGCTTTATTTCAACTTAAAAATATTATTCCGATTAAGTAACTTATATTCATCAAAACACCATAATATGCATATATGACATTATCTTAAATTTTTGTTAAAATTACTAACTTTTTTGTTCACATCCGCCATTTAATATTGTCCAAAATTTTTATCAATAATATCATCAATATTGTATGCTTTTCTCCATTTATTTTTAAAGATTATAACTGTTTTTGATTCTTGTTACGTCCTCTTTCAAGTTCTTATTATTAGCGCCCAAAACCGCTCAATGCGCAGCAACTTGGGACTGTTGGGTGAATTTGCCTAATAGGGTACATCTTTTACATTATTTTTGACATTCTATTAAAGGGTACATTTAGCATTGTGGATGGTAGCTAATCAGCCTAAAACAACACAGAACCTCTCCTGTTATCGACAAATTCCATTAGATTCACTTCCAGGCATTTGTCAATATACCTTTTTAAATTCATGGATTCCTCAACAACAAATTCGTTGCTTCAGGGTCCACAGCTCCAAATTAGTTGTCATTCCATGCACTGTTTTAGAAACATTGTAAATAAATAAATAAATTGTGACTTTAAAACAAAAAATATGAGCTTCTGAAAATCGGTTTACAAAGAGAAGTCTTATGATTTTTGAAACTTGTAATTTTAGGAATATCGTCGTAATTTGCTATAAAAACATTACTTAACGAAGTGACCGAAAAAAACTAAAAGTATCACTGCACTCTATGGACAGAAATGTTACGTAAGAACACCTGTATATTTTTTCTTTCACATTTGTATCACTGTGTATTTGTTCTCCCTTTGTTGCATTGTGATTTTTAATATTTATCTAAATTAATATATGTATATTAGAGCGACTCATTTTTGTATGGAGCCAAAAAAAAGTATCTTCGGTTCAACCCCCTAAATGGTACCTTGGTTTGTTTTATGATGAATCCCAAAAAATTTCGTGCCTAGGATTAAGATTTAGTGAGCTGGACCGTTTTTAAAAAAGTATTTTTTTGAGTTTTTCATAGATTTTTGATATTTGTCTAAAGACAACATGTGCAATATTAGTATCATAAGAAAGAGTTTTTAGAGACGCATCCAATGGTATGAAAAACATGCCCACAAATGTCTTTAACAAGGCCTTTTTTCAGGAATATGAAGCAAAAATATGGATTTTTAAGTTTTTTGTAGCGAAATTTTTCTGAATTAAATGCTATTTAATTCGCGAGAAACGAAACTCATATTTAGAGAAGGCATATTTTTTCTTAATTACACCATGTCGCAAGAAAACTAATTGTATTTACTTGAAGAATTATTGAGTTGACGATTTAGGTCTTGCCGTGCAGATCAGACCCCTATATTAAAGATATAATATACACTTAAAAATAGATGTTAGGGGAAACAGCTGAAACACGTGTTTACATAAATCGACTAACGATAAATATATGTCAATCTGACATTTAATTAAGAAAAATGTCGCTACTAAAAACTTAAAAATCCATATTTTTGCTCCATATTCCTGAAAAAAATACTTGTTAAGGACATTTGTGGGCATGTTTTTCATACCATTGGATGCGTCTTTAAAAACTCTTCCCTTGATACTAATATTGCGCATATAGTCTTTAGTTAAATATCAAAAATCTTTGAAAACTCAAAAAAATACCATTTTTAAAAATAGTCCAGCTCATTGGATCTTAATCCTAGGCACGAAATTTTTAGGGATTCATCATAAAACAGGCAAAGGTACATTTTGGGGGTGGACCGAAGATACTTTTTTTGGTGAGTCGGTCTAATGTATATATAAAATAAAATAAAAAATAACAATTTTATTATCAATTGCAACACAGTTGAGAATATAAGAATTAATCATTAATCTTGTCGGGAAAAAATGTCGCGTGCTATATCATAAATTGAAATTTTAGAATAAATAACCAATATTCATACCCGCTTGTTTTGGTAATCATTACGTATGTAATCATACCGTCGATTACCAGGAATGACACAGTACTTCCTCGTCAATATACTCGCCATACGTTTGAGTGACGAATTGAACATGGGGATGCCATAGGAGGTATACTATCGCCACCCCTCGCTTACCATCCATTGACGAAAACACTAATTATATGATGAAATAGATAATGAGGTGGAGTGAACTAGTTCGTTAATAATATACTACTACAGAATGGAAAAACTTGGGAAGTGACCTAGTGTATGGTGTAGGTCTGGTCGAGTACAATTTGAATCTGTATACCAAATTTCTTTAACACTCCCAAAATCTTGA
Organism: Muscina levida; assembly: GCA_964034835.1. Taxonomy (NCBI): domain Eukaryota; kingdom Metazoa; phylum Arthropoda; class Insecta; order Diptera; family Muscidae; genus Muscina; species Muscina levida. The sequence continues at coordinate 71,966,617 of OZ035880.1, forward strand.
CTGACAGTTAAAAACCCGGTTTTCAGGTTCAGGTTTCCAGGAATCTTAGACATTTCCAACGAAATATATTTATATATAGATAACTTCCTATAACTGTCTTGTTTAGCCTCAATAATTTATACCTTTCGGATTTTTTCACTATTTTTTAAGTTTGAAGTTTTTAGCCACAATTTTATTAGAATACCCTATTGTTGGTTTTGTTATTTAGAAAGAGTATGATTTTACGACTAAAGCGCATATTTGTTTGTTAGAATCGGTTAACAAGTGGTTAAGTTATTCATGCATTTTGAGGAACGCTACTTTTATATCCCATACTTAAAAAACGCCGAGAGAACTTTGAATTCAAACACGATAAACTTCTAACACAGTTGTTGACTTTACACTTGTAGATCAAACACTAAATTGAATTTTTAACCACCGTTTAACATACCGATCAATAAATTATTATTTTTATTTGCAACAAACACATCAGAGAATAACGGCACTTAAAAAAGAGAAGAGAAGATGAAAAAAAATATGAAAATAATATGTCTGTTTATTTTACTATCCCCTAGTAATGTGCATGGGAGTCAATCGATTTAACGCTGGCTTACTTTGGATTAATGAAATAATAAATTAGTATGTACTGAGTGTTATAATCGACGAAATAATAACAGAAAAGCCGTCTGTTGTATGTTTGCCGAACAAGCGGGATATTACAACATGACAACTACCAATATAAAGCCACATCCCTCTATAAGGGTTTAAAACAGTTTGACTTAAACATAAATTATCCAATTCGCTGAATTTAGGTTTTTTGTACATGCATTTGAAAAAACTTCTATTTTTTGTCGGGTTCGCCATAGCATGTTTTTTTCCTATCCTAATATATTGTAAACAACAAAACTACATAAGCTAAATTTTATACTAAGCATAGTGCCACTAAAATTCTATCGGAATATATGTACAAGCTTAAAAAATTCAAAGATTTCATTAATATTTTTTTACTTTAAAGGCGTACAAATGTCGCGTTCGGCATCCTGGCTAATCTTATTAGTGATTGATTTAATTAATATTCCATTATGAGTACTTGTTTGCATAACAATATTTTCATAAATGGAAATCGGTGAAGTTCTCACTTTCCAAAAAGTCAGTGATAAAACTATCGATTCACATTTCTTACAGAAACAATTTTAAAATGATGCTATGAATTAAAATTGCAACATGCGATAGTTTAACGATTTGAATTCTTACAGAAACATTTCAGGTAAGAGTGTCGTCATATCGGTAATTTGAATCAGTAACTAAAATCCTTACTAGTAACAGAAACGGGCTACAGGACATTTAAAAATATGTAGAGTTAATTACTTAAATTAATAGGCAACCCCGTTGATTTGCCACACCTCTACTCGAACATGTCATATAATTAACCAAATTAATGCAGAAACGTTTACCTGCATATCATTTTTGAAGGCGTACAGGTTTTAAAGAAACCAAAAGTTTCCCGGACTTGTGGTAGTAATGAAAATGAGCTATGTAAGTTAGAGTGGTCGCAAATTATAAAGAAATAAAATTGCAGAATTTTTTAGGTCTGACCCCCCAAAAATGGAAAGTATTTGCAGATTTTTTGATAGCCACAATTTGAGCACAATTAGAAATATTAACCTTTAATCAGTTCATATATAATTTTTTTGCATAATCAACAGTTTTGCAGTTATAAATGCATTTATGATGACTTTGTCTAAAAAATTCACAATTTATAAAACTATTTTTTTTTCATAAATTAATTTCTATCTAATTGATTATGCAGAGAAATTTTATATGAACAGATTAAAGGAATTCTTAAATTTCGGATTTTTATTGCACCAAAATTCAGCTATGCCTCCCAAAAGTGGCTATAAGAACTTAAAAACTTTAAGGCCAAAGCGGCACGGGTTAACATACTCCAATTGGGATCAAACTTTGACATTCCTAAAATCTGCAAAGAATTATCATTTTTGGGGGGTCAGACCGACAAAAATCCAACATCGATTTTTGCGGTATCGACCCACACATTCTGGTACATAAAAAACTTAATTTCTCTTTACACCCCATGAAGGAGTATGGGATAGCCTCTCGAGTTATTGTGAATTAACACATTTTCTATTTCACAACTAACGGCACCTTCTTTTTTTTCGACAATGTGAATGTCACTATTTGAGAAGCTCTTTTTCTACTAGGTATGCCGATTGCCCCGACACTATACTGCGAGGTTGCTGTGGACAACATCGAGGGGTCTGGAAATGGAAGAAAAATGTAGATGACGAGCCAGGAGTCGAACCTGGGATCTCCCGTATGGTAGTCGCATGATTCCACCATCAAATCGTAAAGATATTATATCGCCGTGGCGTGATGGTTAGAACACCATGCGAGTGATCCGTGGTTCTTTTGTTGCCGGCCCCCAGTATACTATCGAGTTCATCGGCATGTCTGGTAAAAGCTTCTCAAACAGTTACGTTCGCATTCGTCGATAATTCACAACAACGCGAGAAGATATTCCATACATGTAAAGGGAAATTATTTTTTTATGCTTATCTACGGACTTCAGCTTTTTTCTGGTCAAAATTAAGCTATGTGGGGGGAGAAAACTATATGTTTCTTAGTTATATTTTCCCCAAAAATTTAAAATTTTCGTCACACCTCGACCGAATAATAAATAGACTGAATTAAAATTACACCAACAGCGTTTAATGGGTTTTTTTTTGCGAGTCAATTGTACATTAAAAATTTACTTGAATCAGAATCCTAGCGGATCCCTTTTGTAAGTTAAAAATATTTATTGTGTTTTACCTCCGTTTTGTGCTGTTTTGTGACGTTCTTTGTCCCATGATTCCACCATCAAATCTTAGAGATATTATATCGTAGTATATCTCATTGGAAGCGTACGGACTTCAGCTTTGTCCAAATGTATCTTTTCTGCACAAAAGTAGGTTTGGCGGGGAAAAAAAATAAAAATCTTTTATTTTATTTTCCCCAAATATCTCCTGATCGAAAAGAGAAAACATATACATTAGGTTGATTCTTATTTGGCAATATTTTTCATGTGCCAACTTAAAATTTTATTAAGATGTACAAAAAAACTCTATGTGAATTTCTTAATTTTTTTCTTAAAGGTTTAGGGGTCGCTACCGGGGCCCGAAAATTGTAATTATACCGTCACCCTTAGGGATAGGCAGGATAACTCGAGTAAACCTTAACAGATCCTTATAAATATTTGTCAGTATTAATATTTTCCACAACGAAGTCATGGAATTGTAAATGGCAAGAAGTGTCCCACTTGTAATAATAGATAAACCCTCACAAAACCAAATCCTAAATCACACCTCTTCTCGTACCTCCCATACAAATGAACGATTAAGCCCCCATACTTTTACATACATATCTTTTTTATAAGATACGAATTTCATCAAATTTTGCGTAAAATTTGACTCGGGAATAAAAATGGACTATATCGGTTGACCCCTTCTGATACCTCCCATACAAAATGATCTATTTTTGGCAAATTAATATTTCTCTCATAACTTCCAAACGGACAACTGGAATGATATTTAAACTTGGTCAGTTTAATGCACTTGTAATAACGAAAAACCCTCAAAAACCAAAATCTTTGTCACACCTCACATACAAATGACCGAATTAGCCCCCATAGTTTTACATACATTTTCTTTTAAGTACGCTGAATACATTTATATTTTGCGCAAGATAAATGCTTATTGAAATTTGACTCATTCTTCTTCTTCTTTACTGGCAGCAACAACAGAAATTCATCTATCAGTAGCCGCACGTAGAAAACCATTCCAAGCGCTTCGGTCTTTTGCGCTCCGTAGATAGTTCGCCATACCAAGCTTACTTAACATTTCCGTCACCTGGTCTATCCATCGGAGTTTTGGTCGCCCCCTCCTGCGCCGCCCATCGAGTTTATTGCCGAAGACTTTTCGAGCCGGAGCGTTATCGTCCATTCGTACAACGTGTCCAAGCCAGCGCATTCGGTCTATTTGAACGCGCTTGACCACGTCGATGTCGTTGTACAGCTCATACAGCTCATGGTTCATTCGACGACGGTACTCGCCGTTCACGATGATGGGTCCAAATATTTTGCAGAGTTTTTTTCTCTCGAAGACTCCCAGAATAGATTGATCCGCTTGTGTCATTACCCACGATTCTGCGCTGTAGAGCAAGACAGGTAGGATCAGAGTCTGGTAGAGCTGGATCTTTGTTTTTCGAGAGAGCGCTTTGTCGTTAAATCGCTTGCTTAGCGCATAGTAGCAGCGGTTTGCGATCAATACTCGTCTTTTGATTTCGAGGCTGACATTATTATTTTTGTTTATGGCGGAGCCAAGGTAGACAAAATCATCTACCACTTCAAAATTATAGTTGTCAACGTTCACGCAGCGTCCCAGACGAGTGGACTCTTTGTTCGTTGAAACAAATAACTTGGTTTTGTCCTCGTTTATCACCAGACCCACTTCAGCCGACTGCTTTTCAATGCTCGAAAAAGCCGCAGTAACATCTCGCAATCCACGTCCAATAATATCGATATCATCAGCATACGCGAGCAACATGTGACTTTTGTTAAATATGGTGCCATTCCTGTTTACTGCTGCTTTCCGCATGATCATCTCCATTACGATGTTATAGAGATCGCAGGACAGACTATCGCCTTGTCTAAAGCCTCGCATGGTAGAAAATGGCTCTGACAGATTTTTGCCAATTTTCACTGAAGACTTCGTGTCAGTCAGTGTCATCCAGAGTCGAATTAGTTTTGCGGGGATACCACGTATCGGACTGTCAAATGCAGCTTTGTAATCGATGAACAGATGGTAGGTATCGATCTGCATTTCTTGGGTCTTCTCCAGGATTTGTCGTAGCGTGAATATCTGGTCGGTGGTGGATTTACCAGGCCTAAAGCCATACTGATAAGGTCCAATCAGGTTCGCCAGGAGGGGCTTTAGTCTTTCACATAACACACTAGACAGGACCTTGTACGCGATGGGTAAAAGGCTAATCCCACGATAGTTGGTACACACACTAGGATCGCCTTTCTTAAGCACGGGACATAGGACACTCAGATTCCAATCATCGGGCATGCATTCCCTGAGCCAAATCGTGTTTATGAGCTGGTGCATGCATGTTACCAGGTCATCGCCGCCGGCTTTAAAAAGCTCTGCCGGCAGTCCATCGGCTCCCGCAGCTTTATTATTTTTAAGCCGGGCAATTGCCGTGCTGATCTCGTTTTGGCTCGGTGGTGGACAATCTACTCCATCGTCGATGATTGGTGCGATTCCGTCACTTATGCTGCCTTCGGGAACGAGAAGAGATTGAAAGTGTTCCCTCCATATTTGCAGCACACTCTGAGTGTCCGTGACCAGATTTTCGTCTCTGTCCTTACAGGTGGGGATCCCTGTTCCAAAACCTTTACTTTTTACCTTTTGGTAGAACTTTCGGGCCTCACCTCTATCCCTGTAGTTTTCGATATCCTGGCTCTCTCTTTTCTTCCACAGACGCTTTTTCCGTCTGAACAGGCGTTTCATCTCCCTCCTTTTCTCTTTATAACACTCCATCATCGCACGCGTCGCCATTGGCTGCAGTTTTGCCTTGTATGCAGCATCCATTTCCTCAGACATTTCGCGACATTCGTCATCGTACCAGGGCTTGTCTGAGCGTGGTTTTTCATAACCCAGTACGGTTGTTGCGGCAGTGGTCATAGAATTCGCAATATGCTGCCACTGCATGTCGGGAACATCAGAACTAGGGGGATTTGTATGGAGTAATTGAGAGAGTTGGTTGGAGTAGGCATTGGCTATCTCAGTGGTCTGCAGTTTTGTGATGTCTAGCTTCCTTTGCGTTTGATTAAGAGTGTTTTTAGCTCTACTTAATCGTGTGCGTACCTTGGCTGCAACTAGGTGGTGATCCGAGTCGATATTTGCACCGCGCATCACACGCACGTCCATAACGCTTGAGACATGCCTTCCATCAATTACCACGTGATCAATCTGATTTCTTGTATTTTGATCGGGAGATATCCAGGTTGCCTTGTGGATATCTTTATGCGGGAATCTGGTTCCACTCACAACCATGTTTCTTGCCGACGCGAAACTAACCAGTCTGAATCCGTTATCGGAGGTGTTGTTGTGAAGACTGAATTTTCGACTGCTGAACCAAGAGCATCTTCCCTTCTTATTTTAGCATTAAAATCTCCCAGAACAATTTTAATGTCATGTGCAGGGCAGCGGTCATATATATCCTCCAGGTGCTCATAGAATGGATCTTTGATGTCATCGTCTTTGTCTTCCGTCGGGGCGTGTACACAAATCAGCGTAATGTTAAAATATTTCGCCCGGATGCGAATGGTGGCTATACGGTCATTTACAGGGTTAAACCGCGAGACCAGGTGTCGAAGTCTCTTGCCGACTATGAAACCACATCCAAATTCGTGTCTTTCTGCATGGCAGCTGTAATAGATGTCACAGTTCTTCCGTCGTGTGCATCCCTGTCCCGTCCATCTCATTTCCTGTATGGCGGTGATGTCAGCCTTGTATTTGTCGAGGACATCCGCCAGTTGGATAGAGGCACCATCTCTGTATTCAGTTCGGACATTCCAGGTGCATATCCTTAAATCATGGTCCTTATATCGTTTGCGGGGGTCGTCAACATTTGGGGGGGTTCTTGTTTTTCGTTTTCTTCGTGTTTTCATAATAAGTTTTGTTTAAGGAGAGTGGCTTATTAGGCCACCGCTCCCGATCTTAGTTTCTTGGGGCTGCCAAAGCCACTAAGAGAGCCTGTGTTGAGTTTCAGTAACTTCTGTTACCTAGTTCCTAAGACGCATCGGTGGTACCATGCCGATTAGGTTACTCAACATTTCGCCTTCTAACTCTAGCTAACTTCAAAGCGGTTGCTTTAAAGTCATTGCCCAGGGAATACTTGGTCTAAGACCGGAAGTAGTTAGCTGCTTGGACAGTGCCACAAAGGAATCGATTCTGGTCACTCCCAAGTGAGTGACAATCAGTAACTTTCTACCTCTGGGCAAAGTCCCATTCCCCTATTTGACTCATGCTTGTCTTAAATATAAATCTAGCTTAATGACTTTTATTAGATATTTAACATAGATATTGCAATGCTTTGATTTGGTTTTACTAATTAGCAGTCCTACTTAGAAATTGTTACAGTACAGTTGACAAGAAATGCTTTATTACAAATTTGTTCATCAGCTTAAGTTTATATTATTAAAAAAGATGCATTACAAAAATAAATATTAAATTAAACATTTCAAATGTAAAATTAAAATAAAAATGTAAGTTTTAAAATTAATCACCAATTCATTGCATGAAAACTTACTTAATTTCCCTTTACTCCCCATGAATGAGGTATGGGATAGCCTCTCGCGTTGTTGTGAATTAACACGCTTTCTATTTTTAGATTCACAACTAACGGCATATACTTGTTTATCGACGAATGCAAACGTCACTGTTAGTGTTTACGCGGATAATTAATAAACTACCCTCGTAAAATTGTATAGTTAAGTTTCCCCGTAATTTCTATTGTTATCCGCGCTCTTCTCTCTCTCTCTCTTTATTCTCTCGCTCTCAATTATCCCGAAATGATACTTTACATCCCGGTTAGTATCATGTAAATTTACAATAGTTAGATTATTACTCCTGTAAACCCCGAACGGAACGTAAGTTACCCGCTACTTAAACCCCCGAAAATCCCTTAATTATTCTTATAAATAAACCCATACGTTTTATAACGTTTTCTAAAATATTAATACTTTTTGTGTTTTTATTTTACCCGAAATATTTCCTGGGAAATTTATTTTGACACGAAACATTTTGGTCCTTCGAGCCGGATTCCGAGATCCACCCGAATGTTGAAATAAATTTCACATGAAATATATATATTTTCAGAAAATATTCACGAAATAAACGCTTTTTATAACAAGGTTCTAATTTCCCGATTGTTCCTGTAATTATAAACCCATCCCTATTTATCTCCAGAGAAAGGGTAAGTTGTGTACTTTTTCTGTGTATAAAAGTGATACAAGTGTTTATACCAACAATTTGTGAAAGTGCTCTGAGAACGTTATCCGCGAATATAAGTATCTCCTTAAATCTCGCTGATTGTTGTTATTGTAATCGCACAATAACACTTACCCGCGTTTACGACTAATCTGTATAAACAACCGAGTTTAAGTAATACACACACTCTAACGATTCTCTCGCGCATATTCCCAATACTCCCGTATAACTCTCCCTATTTTGCGTTCTTTTCCCCGCGATATCCCCACCAATCTAACAACCAGTGGTTGTTTTCTAAAGTGAACCGCAAAGGAATATATTCTCCCTTATAGGACTCTCTATTCTGCGTTCATTTCCCCGCGATTCCCCTTTAAAACCACTAAACAATAGTGTTTATGCGATCGATGCGTATATCGCACAAAACAGAATAAAACACAAGCTTATATTGTGTCTCAGTACTTTTGTCTCTTCCCCCCGCTAATACTCCATGACTACATATGCCGCTGTGTTTAGAAACGATCAACGCGGACATCGCACAAAGCGTAACAAAACACAGGCAAATACATTCTCTCGCACAACCATTACCAATATACATGTGTTCCCCCCGCAAATACCCCTCCAATCAATAAGCTGTGTGTTTGAAACGATCGACGCGGACATAGCATAAAACGGAATGAGAATAACAATAAAGTTAGTGCTGTTCGTTTTGAGCAATCAGATAACCCGGTTCATCTGAATATAATGCAAATTTCACGTTTTTCATATAATTAATAACGATACAAATACAATTGTTGGTATAAACATATAATACCCCGAGTCGTATAATACGTTGTTACACGTCACTTATTAGTGTTGTGAACGAATAAAATAACCGGTTACAACAGGTAAAACGAGAAATCCGGTGATAATTTTACGATTTATCGTCTCTATCCGGATAATTTACCCGCACATAGCTCCGAATTACATCATACATTATTTCTCGAGTTATATTAGTGTTGTAATCAACTATAAATAACCGAATCAAACGGGTAAACCACAAAAACCGGTGATTTTTTTTACGATTTTTAGTTTTTATCCGGTTGTTTTATCCGCGATTAGTTACGTATCATATCGTACACTATTTTTCGGATAATATTAGGGTTGTAATTAAGTACAAATAACCGGTTACAACGGGTAAAACGTAAAAATCGACGATATTTTACAGTTTTTACCAACCCATCCGGAAAATTTACCCGTCTGTTACCTCAAATTGTGTTATACACTATCTCTCGAATTATATTAGTGTTGTTATCGACTTAAAATAACCGGTTATAACGGATAAAACTCGAAAACCGGTGATATTATTACGTTTTTTCATCACTATCCGCATTATTAACTCTAATATAAGTAATAAATACTTGCGGAATTCGTATTTTACCACATTTGATTGATATTTTATTATATTTATAACCATAATAATACCCGATATATTATATTTTCCCCGACATATAATATAAATTACATAAATATTTAACACTTTTCAATAAAGACCGCAAAACTATAATAACTTTTGGAATATAGCGACATAATTCGATTATTTTTTCGATTTTATTTTAACTTTTATTGATATTTCCCCCGAAATTAAATATATTTTCGCGTCGAAAATGACTACATATAACGATCTAATCCGTTTTACTGACCGTCTGGCTGAATTTGAAGCCCTATTAGCTGGTATTCCCCCTAGTGAACATAAATTAGGATCACTAGCGGTACACGAAAAGGAATTAAACCGGTTATGGGAGCCAATAAGAGAGATTTACGACGAACTCTTATTGGAAGCGGAAGGTGACTCAGAATTACCTGTTACCGAAATCAGGAATAAATATTTGAACTCGTACAAAACATATGCTCGTGGTATGACTTTTATTTCTGAATATCGTCGAAATTTGGAAATTCCCCCTAAACCCGTAGAGCAACCACAGGCGCCAGTATCAATACCACCTCCAATAATTAATCTTCCCCCGTGTGATACTGAGATATTTTATGGCGATTATGTCAACTGGCCAACTTTTCGAGATATGTTCTCGGCCCTGTACAAAAATAATGCTCGATTAAGTCCCGTAGAGAAACTGTATTATCTGTTACAGAAGACGAAGGGTGAGGCACATAACATTATTAAAACATGTCCCCTAACAAACGATGGTTTCGCACTTGCCTGGCAGAATTTAGTGGATCGTTATGAGAATAAACGAGTTCTCATAAATGCCCAATTGAAAACTTTATTCAATATTTCTCCCATCACGAGGGAAACAGGGCCACATTTAAAAGACTTACAGAGAACGATCAATGATTGCATATCGAATCTATCACTGCTAAATATCGATACGAAAAATTGGGACGTAATTTTTGTATATCTTTGTTCGACCAAGTTACCCGAAATTACTCTCTGTCTATGGGAACAAAATATACCACGTGGCTCCGCGCTTCCTAAATGGTCAGATTTGGATTCATTTTTGACAACCCGTTACCACACACTTGAGTCTGTGTCAGATATTCGAGGATGTAATACGAATAATAACCCGAATACCGAAAAGGCATCTTCCCCGAGAAAACCCGTAAATGATGATAGAAGAATCAGATCATACGCGACGAGTACTCAAGGCAACTCAGGACAAGGCATAGGTAAATGCATTATGTGTTCCGGCCGACATCCACTTAGGCTCTGCCCGACTTTTCTCGGAAATACCGTGCAAGAAAGATTTGCGACCGTGAAACGATTAAAGTGCTGTACAAATTGTCTCGCCACTTCTCACGAGTTTGGAAACTGTAAGAGCCCTAATGTTTGTTTCATGTGTATACAAAAACATCATTCCCTTTTACATCGCGATGATAATACAAATATATCCCGTGTGTCGGAGGAACACCGTGCTCGCACGTCTTCTTACACTTCTGAAACCGCTCAAAATCCCCCTGATGGACCCGGAACTTCCTCTGCATCCCGTACTTTGCAGTCATTTAACACGCACATAAAAGGAGATTCAACATCATTGATTACACTAGGAACTACGACTTGCCAACTTATCTCGAAAAGTGTAACAAGTTCAGCGCATGTATTAATTGATCCCGCATCTCAAGCAACTTTTATTTCCCGGAAAATACAAAAGGAACTGCGTATACCCACACATTCTGCCCCGAGTATTGAAATAACCGGTTTAACAGGAAATGTTGCGACCACTACTTCAGAACGTTGTATAATTTCACTCGGATCGAATGTGTATCCCGAATTTAAATATAAAACTGCAGCATATGTAGTCGATAAACTTAATTCCTGTTTACCAAATTGTCACGAAAATTCCTCGACGGAAATGGATTTACTTCTGGGAGGCGATATTTATCCCAATATAATTCTGCCCGACGTTAGAAAACATCCCGATGGTAATTTAGTTGCGCAAAAAACTGTTTTCGGTTGGATCGTCACTGGTAGAGTTCATAAATGTAAACGAAATAACTCGGCAAGTTCGATTAAAAAGCACGATGGTATCGTTCATCCCCCGCCTCGACAAAATGTATCCACCAATAAAACTGTAGGTCCAACTTATTTATATGCTCGGCCTCTGCCGCAAAAAGAACTATTAACTACGAACTCGAACAATGAGATATTTAAGAAACACACGAATAAAGAATCCCCGAAAACCGATGTACCCGCTTATTCTCGACCGAACACGACGAATATCTCGAGGGTAAAAACAAAAGTTCTGCATCCCAATCATTTTAATTCTGGAAACCGACCAACAGAGCATACTATTCGAAAATATAAGTTACCTCGACATCTCTGTCGACACGATAAAACCTCGAATACAAATCCCACGAAGTCTCGAACACTGCGTTGGAATGCTACAGATAATAGCTTCTATGTTTACCCCGTTACGCAGGCAACGAAAAATTATGCGATAAAAGGCCCCTCGGAAATCCCCAAAAGTTTAAATCCCGAAAATTGGCTTTCCCAATGGAACGTTTTGGATAAACGCATTAGTCAACGGAATCAATCTCCCGCATAATTCCGAAATAATATTCAAGAATAAATGCAATCAAAATTGCTGCCCTCTATGTGTTCGCTCCATCTCTTGCCCCGTTTCGAGATATAATCGCATTAACTTGCATCCCAAACAAAAGTAACGCCCATTAATTATGTATTATCCCGCTTAGAGCTCTTTGGAGACTCTTTAATGGCCAAATATATTGAATCTTTTGATTCCACTGTGGAATTATTCCACTCTAGTATTATCACTAGTACGAAATCCCGAATGCCATTGGCCTACTTTTGTTGCGAATAGAGCGGCAGCCACTACAAAAAGTTGGAGCTAAGATCTGGTCGCACGTTGATACCTATGACAACCCGACAGACTTTTAAAGCTATTAGCATAATGTATAATTTCACGAACAAATTAGTGCACTGAATTTGCCTCTAAAAACCCGATAAATATGTCATAGCACGTTTCCCAACTTTCCCCGTGAAATAAGTATTATGTACAACTTTATAAAAGCGAGACTCGGAAAATCATAAATGCCTCAAATAAATTTTAAGCTTTTTTTGTCTACAGATTGGAGCAGGAATTCTCCGGCGTTGGAAAAGCAGATCGTAACACACCGAAATATTAATTCCCCGAACAAATGGATAGATAGTAGAATACTTTCAGAAACATACCATACATTTATACCTTGGAACTTTTCGTATTCCATAACGCGAATTAATATATTTTCTCGCCTTTTTCTTTCTTTTAATTTTTATTTTCAGTTTTTTGTTTTATTTTTATCCCGTCAGATGTTGGTTACTCACCCAGAATCGCCAAGCCCTGGACGACGTGTGCCCTAACTTACCCGAAACCTAGTAATCCCCCTATGCATCTTTAGTTGAGTCTTGGACAAGACCAGTACCCCGTTTTGAAGCCGTAGCAATTGGAATTGAATTACAATATCCCGTAGTTTTTAAGTAAATGAATTGTTATATTCTCATCCCCCGAATTCCTCTCAATAGCTCCTAACCTCCTTTGTTGCAATCCTGCAAGGGGGGCGGGATGTTTACGCGGATAATTAATAAACTACCCTCGTAAAATTGTATAGTTAAGTTTCCCCGTAATTTCTATTGTTATCCGCGCTCTTCTCTCTCTCTCTCTCTTTATTCTCTCGCTCTCAATTATCCCGAAATGATACTTTACATCCCGGTTAGTATCATGTAAATTTACAATAGTTAGATTATTACTCCTGTAAACCCCGAACGGAACGTAAGTTACCCGCTACTTAAACCCCCGAAAATCCCTTAATTATTCTTATAAATAAACCCATACGTTTTATAACGTTTTCTAAAATATTAATACTTTTTGTGTTTTTATTTTACCCGAAATATTTCCTGGGAAATTTATTTTGACACGAAACAGTTAGAAAAGCTCTTACCAGATGCGCCGATTGACTCGACACTAATACTGCGAAGTTGCTGTCGACAACATTCGAGGGGAGCCGACAATGAAATAGTTTATTTATTTTTTTGTGTTCTTTTAAGATGACTGGAGCCTGGAGTTGAACCTGTGATCTCCCGCATGGTAGTCGCGTGTTCTAACCACTATGCCACGGCCGGTCCCATTGCATGAAAAACCTTACATTAAAAAAATATAATTATAAGCTACAAATTATCTGCATTTACTGCTTACAATGTTCATTAAATTTTGAAATATAGTAAAATATTATTTACAAACGGTAGATTTTTTAGATTTGGATATTTTTCTAAATTCTTTTACAAATAATAATTCAAACTGTTCTATTCTTTATTGTGTGTATGCAATTTCTTGTATTCTAACATCAAGGCCACTTCGAGGTAATCAATCGAGGTAATCAACTTTGCAGGACCAAACGTTGGTCTCCTCATAAAAACCTAATTTGGCACCACTGTGCCAAGTAAAAACAGGGTGCCGTGATATTTATCTCGTTAGATGGTGTAAAACAATATTGTTTTTGTTTTTTAATGTAACAAACACACACACACACACATAATATTAAGTCCAACTTAATGTTTTTTTCTCATATTCACTTGATATATCTGCATAAATGAGTTAAACAGGAAAATATAAAATTTTTTAGAAATTTAAAAATAAAGATTTTTATCTTTTTCGCGCAAAACTTACAGAACAGATGTGTCTTAAAGCTGAATTCTGTATGCTTCCAATGAGAAATTATACGAGTGGATGGTGGAATCATGGGGTGAAGAACGTCTCTTTTTAAAAAGCACAAAACGGAGATAAAAATCCTTTTTTCGTAAAAAGATTTTGATTTATGTACATTTTTAATGTACAATTTACTCGCAACAAAACCTCATTTATCGCCTTTGTTGTTATTTTAGGGCAGCCAACAGTGATGGTATACAAAATTGGAACAAAAAATCTTAAGTTTTGGGTTTTGAAAACGTCAAAACCAGATTTTAAAAACGTCAAAAAATCTTTATATAAAAATTTACTCATTTTAATTTATGTAACAAACTAATGCAAAAAAAAAACAATAAAATACATTTTTTTAACGTTTTATTTAAAATACATTAAAAAATAATTTAAATAAAATAATTCTTTAAATAAAAAAACTTAAAAAACAAACAAAAACTGAAAAAACCCTAACAATAACCAAAAAAAGTTATAGGTGTATTATATTGTGCTTTTAGAAAGCTATTACCGTTCTATTTTTCTCAGTCTTAAAAAATTATTAATAAAAAAAATTATACATTTTAAGCAGATGGGGATACTTCGCGGGATATTTCGCGGAATTCGGAGTCTAAACTTTGCTGTACATCGTATTCAATAAAATGTTGATACCCTTTTACAACAATAGAGAAAGACATTCGGATTAATTAAGTTTAATGATTTAAATTTATTTTCAAATTCAAAACGTTTCAGAACTTGATCACAAAGTTCAATGTAAAAATTAATGCAGTTCATTTTAATTTCATTCATTTCATTACACTTATTTCATGTTGAAATAGATGAAATTAAAATGAACTGCATTAATTTTTACATTGAACTTTGTGATCATGTTCTGAGTTTGAAAATAAATTCAAATCATTAAACTTAATTTATTGTGTGCTGATTAAGTTAGGGTTACAAAGCGCAAACTTGAAAAGGAATGTTGTAATTTGTAAGAACTGTCATTTCAGAGGTAAAAATCGTCAAATCGTCATTTCTGTTTCTGGAAAAAAATCGTCAACATGACTATAAATCGTCAAATATACCATCACTGGCAGCCAATAAGAAACATTTAGTTTTTTCCGCAAAATTTACTTTTGTGCAGAAAAGAAATTATTTGAACAGAATTGTCTTAAGGCTGAATTCCTTACGCTTACAATGAGATCTCAACGACTTGATGGTAGAATTATGGTGTAAAGAACGTCACTTCTAAAAAGCCGAAAACATAAATAAAAAACAAAACAAAAGATTTTGATTCAAGTGAATTTTGAATGTACAATTGACTCCCAACAAAACTCCATTTAACGTTTTTGTTGCCAGTTTAGGTCAACCTATTTGCCTATCAGGCAAGGTAAAGTGGAAAAACTAGTAAATGAAATCAAATGGTTAAAATGGAAAAACTAGTAAATTATTTGTTGCAATTTCAAAACAAAGGCAAATCTTCCTCAATAAATGCAATAAATGGGGAACTACTTTCCAAGTTAAATATCTATAGTTAAGTTGTAGTTGCTACCCACCGTATTGTCATCTGCTTCGCCTGAGGCATTTATATCACTATTATCAAATGCGCCATAGTTTATTGAAGCGTCTTGCAGACGGTCTGTTTCGCTTTTAAATGATTTAGAAGGTTTCATTGTTACGAGGGCCCAAAGCGGAATTTCCTTAAAACTTGTGACGGTCACGGTAACACAGGCTATAAATATGAATGTGATTATTGTAAAAACTGCCTTAACATGACCTCCTAATCGTCGACCAATAGCTGTGACGTCCCAATTAATGCCACCCATGGAGTACCCCATAAAGCCACCTAGTCCAGCCATAATAGTGAACGTTGACAGACCTTTGGCGTGGTCATCTATAAAGATTAAAAATATAGTAACCATCACACATCGCAAACTAAAAAACATACGCACCTGGTACACAGACATCCAGTAGATATGCTCTAGACGGACTCTGGCAAGCATCGGCATCGAAATCCAGCAGCACTGTGCCGAGCACTGTAAAAAATATACCCCACGGATGTGACGTTTTTTGTACAGGCGACAACACTGTATCTGAAGCTGTTGAGCGGTGTGGCGAAACGTTGATGTTATTGTGCGTCCCATTTAAAGTCAGATTCATGGCAGCAATTTGCAAGTGAGGGTCGGTATCACCAAATGCGTAGCCCAAATCCTCGCCGTTGGGTACCAACAATAATCCTTTTATTCCATTGCATAAAAAGATACATAAAAACACAACCAGACATGAACACACATTAGAAAAATACAAACCCAAATCAATTTCAATTCCTTATAATCTACAATGTATTGTTAACAATTTGCTATAATAAACAAATTGATTAGTTTTTATTACCGAGAAATACTCCGATGGATAAAAGGATAATAAATGGTCTTCGACGGCCTATATTAAGTTTACAGCGGTCACTCATAGAACCAAGAACTGGCGTAAGGAAAAATCCCACCAATGGCGAGAGTGCCCATACCAACGTCATGTGTTGGTGCTCGACCCCAATTTTTAAAAGTGTCGGTGACACAAAAGCGGTTTCTGCAGCATACGAGAACTCGATACCCATCACAGCAGCGGAAACACGAACCAATTCCAAGCGAGTTTTATGTCTGCAATTAGTCAAAACACGTACATACATATGTAGTTATTTTTTTGTATAATCTATAAATAACGTATATATGTGTCTGCTTACAAACAGCATCTTACATAAAGTGTTATAGAATAATAAATGTCCTCTTTGCGTGAAATTATCCTATATTTGTATTTTCACAGAAATGTCATCACGGTTGACAAATTCAAAGTTGACAATATTTTTTTTCCGACACGATTAGTAAAGACAAATATTTAATTTTATTAAAGCTTATCTAAGTTTCGGAGTTAATGCAACGGACTGCAAAATTGATTTTTGTGCTTGTCACAATTTTTAAATTTTAATATCATATAATATTTACTGATGATGCAAGTGCACTCTTATCATAAAGCAGCAAAGTTTTGATTTTATTTTATTAACATTCTAATGTAACATTCGTGATCAAAAATTAGTTGCATATAAACTTTATAATATTCCCTAATTTCGCAAATAGAACAATGGATTAAACAAATATTTTATATAATTGGAATATTTTTCACATAACGTCAGTAAAATAACGTGGGTCTTTATTACCTCGTGATTGAAAAACCAGACGAACAAATTTGTCCAAAAAAAAACATTTTTTTAAAGCGCTATTAGTTTTTTTTTATTTAATAATTAAGTGCATACTTTATAACACAAAACGCAAACTTTCGAAATTTTAACAACTAATATCAGTTGAAATACCATTAAAATGCAAATTGTCAATTGAAATTTAAAACTCATTAATTGAAATTAAAACATATATAATGAGTAAGTAAAGCATCATACATTGTAGGTTCACATGGTGCATACATTTTTTTTTGATACATTTAAAATCATTTACAAGAGCTACAGTATTAAGGATGCGACTGAGTTCAATGTTTCGTACGAAATGTTGTCATATCGCATAAAAATGTCAACTTGAGCATTAAAAATATAAACGGAAAATATTTAAAATATCGAAAACAAAAATTTTAAAATACTCTGCCACATTATATAGCGAACAAATATATGTCGCTCAAAAGATTCGTAAGAACGAACTTAGTACCAGCCTTTAATTGTTACCTATCACCTGTACTTATATAATAGATTGATATACAGTCGAACTTCCCTATAACGTAGTCACTAGGTATCACCGATTTCTACCCCTGTAGTAAATAAAATAATCTGTTGATAAAAAACACTAACTATAAATTAACTATTTTGGAAATGACTACAAATTGGTTTGAATCTCATGCAGATATCAACCAAACATATAGCATAGAGGCATACAAAATGAAAAAAGGAGACATAAAAAGCATGTCATGAAACTAAATGTCTTATCAAAATTAAAGCAAACATGGGGTCTGAGAAAAACAGTTCTCAATTTTAATACAAAAATCAAGTGAGAAATAATAACAAATAGTAAATTTATAAAAAATTAAAAGAGTGATATTGTTATATTATTAAATAGTTAATTAAAAATCTTAATAAAAAATGTACAGTAAGAGGCATATAAAGCGAAAGCTAAAAGCAGAAAAAGATAAATATGTTCAAAAATTAAGAACAGAGATTTGTAAAAGAAGTGCTCCTCTAATAATGGAAGTGGTAGAAAATGCAAATGTTTGTGAAGATGAATTGGAAATTAATTATTTTAATTGTAACGAAAAAAAACAATCATTACGTGAACAGTTAGGACAGTGGTATCACAGGAACAAGCCATCGCGTAAAAGTTTTGACGAACTCTTGGCTATTTTAAAAGGAGAAGGAATAGATGTGCCATTAAGTGCTAATGCATTTTCAAAAAAAAAAAGAATGTTTAGTCATATCGGAAATCACCCCTGGGTTATATACCCATTTCGGAATTGTCAAACAATTACAAAGAGTTTCTCATTTACTCAAAGATTGTGACGAAATTTTGGTTGACATTAATATTGACGGCCTTCCATTGTTTAAAAGTTCAAAAGCCCAATTGTGGCCAATTTTGATGAAGGCCGTCAATATTACAAGCTTGTCCGTTTTCCCAGTAGGAGTTTTTTTTATGGCCGAAGCAAACCAAACAATATAGAAGAATTCTTGCATGAGTTAATTGAAGAACTAGACACTTTGATGCGAAATGGTCTAAAATTTGTAGAACAAACTATTGCATTGAAAATTAGAGCTATAAGTTGTGATACCCCGGCCAGAGCTTTCGCGTGCGGTATCGTAAGCCACACCTGCCGCCATGGATGCACAAAATGCATTCAATTGGAAGGCACCTGAGTTCAGGCAGTTCTTACTGTATACCGGAATTGTTGTTCTTAAAGATCAAGTCCATGAAGATTTGCACTACGAGTTTTTGTTACTTCACTGTGCTTGTAGATTTCTATCATGCCCTATAACATACCAAAAAAATCCACAGAACGCCAAAATTTAGGTAGAACTTTTTGTTGAAAATTTTCTTTATATTTTCGGGCAGAATAGCGTGAGTTACAATATACATAGTCTGTTGCATCTAAGTGAATGTGTTGAAAAATTTGGTCCACTTACAAACTTCTCAGGATATCCGTTTGAAAACTATTTTCAAACTTTAAAGAAATATGTTAAAAAAAACATCAAAAATATTGCAACATATATCTAATAATTTAAAATTTGAAAATATGATTATTAAAGAAAAAGAAGTAATGTTCAATCGAAAACATGATGAAATAGTTAGTCTTTCAACGAAACAATACTTCTTTTCTAAAAAGGCTCCTAATAATTTATGTGCCATTCACCCATTTATTCCTATTTTAATAACAGGTTTTATTGAGACTGGGGAAAGGTTTGTTGTAGGAAAAATTTTTTAAAAAATCGAAAGCTATTTCAATGAGCCATTTGATTCTTTTTCAATTTTGGGGACGTGTGTTGTTGTTGGGACCGGCCGTGGCATAGTGGTTAGAACACGCGACTACCATGCGGGAGATCGCAGGTTCAAACCTGGCTCCAGTCATCTTAAAAGAAAAAAATAAATAAAATTTTCTTTCATTGTCGGCTCCCCTCGAATGTTGTTTGACAGCACCTTCGCAGTATTAAGCGTCGATTCAATCGTCGTGTCTAGTAAGAGCTTCTCAAAACAGTGACGTTCGCATTCGTCGATAAATAAGTAGGTGCCGTTAGTTGCGAATCTAAAAATAGAAAGCGTGTTAATTCACAACAACGCGAGAAGCTATCCCATACCTCATTCATGGGGTACAAAGGGAAATTAAGTAAGTGTTGTTGATCCGAGGGGCCTAGGCGAAGAAGAAATATTTAAAGAAAATAAAATTGAATGCAAGCTCGTTGGTTTAGCTAGAGGGGAAAAAATAGTTTTACTTCCATTATTGCACGGGTGATATTAACATTTATGGAAAAAAATCATTTTATATTCTAACAATATTTAACTACATAAATAAATATAACAGAAATAAATAAATAAAAATATTTATATATACATATATTAGAAATAATTAAATAACAAAAATATGTAAATAATATTATTATATAAAATATCAAAAATTAAAAAAAAAACGTAAAAATTAATGCACTTCAAATCTATTTATGTAGGTACTAGCAATTATGAAGCGCATATGTTTGAGCACAATTGGTAAGTAACATAACTTGTTCATTCATAAAAATATGCCTAATGACAGATAATGGAAAAGAAAATGGTGATAGAGCGCCTTGCCAATGTTCACTTGAAGTTTTGAAGCAATTTGATGCAAAAATTTCTGAAATGAATGCGAAATTTACAGAAATGACATGTAAGCTGCAAATACAGGGTTGGGCAAAAGTCGCGAAGGGATTTGAAAAATATTTTTTCTAATTTCTAATTTAATTTTTTTTATTTTTCTTTTTAGAACTTGTAAAATAAATCTGGGAGATTAATTACACAGTACAACACATGATTTGCCAACTCAATTCTGTGAACTGTATGTGAAATTAGACCCAAAAAGAAGAATTTCTGCATCATTCGTTTTGTCTTCTTACCTGCGATTTGAAGTTAATATCGATTTGAAGTTAGTACTATCGTATAGGGGAATTTATCACGTTTTAGGCCCTGTTGTTTGACATAGCTCGACAACCACTAGCCCAATTTAGTTAAAATAAATTTTAAAAAATTAAGAATTACAATTCCCTTAATCTGTTCATATATTGTTTTCCTATACAAGTAACACTTTCGAAGTTAAAAATGAATGTATGAAGGGAAAAAATTATTTTTTGCCCAAAAATTAAATTTTTTTTTTTAAAAATACATAAAAAATCCAAAATGGAAAAAAGTTTCAAGTCTAGTTATTTTTCGCAAAGTCACATAACCTATGAGCAAAATGAGACAAAGATCATAAAAATCGATGCACGCGTTTCGCTTTTATTCGCAATTGAGTAAATGTATGAATTTCAAAAATTTGCTCGAGATATGCACAACATTATTTGGAGAAAACATTGACACCTTTTTCATGATTCTGAGAATTAAAAAAAAAGGAATAAACAAAAGGTTATTTGATTTTTATGATTGCGGTAATAAATGTACGTGGACAATTAAACGGAAAGTGGACCTTTTTATTATTTGGGTTTTTCCGGTGGCTACCTATATGATTTTTTTAAAGAAATTGCACCCACATTTAAGGGTGGTCATTATTTGGAAAGTTTTGCACAGTTTGAAACGTACAAGTGCTGAATCAGGTATAAAGCCAGCCGCCCTTAAAATATGCGCCCATTTATAAGTACCTGGCAGTAAAATATTCAAAAATACGTAGTATTTATAGGTGTGCATTGATCGATTTTTGGCATTCAGCCAGTGCCGACGAACGCGAACAGTATAAGTGATTTTTCTCCAGTTTTTTAAAAGTAAATAACAACAAAACATAAAATATATCAATATGGAAAACAACAAGTGCCCATATTTGGATGAATATTGTTACGTTTGTGGTCATATCGTCCGAAAAATACAGAAAAAAGATCGAAAAAATTTGTTTACTGAGCAATTCAAAACCGCGTATTGTAATTATTTCGATGAAGCAGATTTAAGTGGTGCAAATTTTACGCCGAACACAGTGTGCAACAGTTGTTATAATACCCTTCTAAAATGGATTCACGGAAAAAGTAGAAAGTTATCTTTTATGAAGCCAGTAATTTGGGTGGAAGACACAACTGGACATGATGAATCCAGGTGCAATGCATGCATAAATTTTCGTCCTGGATTAAACAGACAACAATTGAAAACAAAACTATACACTGCTGCATTTACTGCCACACTTCCAGTGCAACGCCCTGCTGATACCGATGCACCTAAACCTCCGAGTGCGGATACTGTGTCCCTGCTAGCCGAAACCGTTTTCACCAATCCAACCGATTTGGATGATGCTGATTGGATACCCGATATTGAAAATAGTGCACCACAACCGCTACCACAAATCGAAATGGATTACAATGTGGCCAAGCTGGGACTATCACAACACGACTCCGAATGGCTGACATCATTTTTGAAGAGAAGAAAACTCACACAGCAAAATGTCAGCGCAACATCATACCGACAACGCCAAGCTGATTTTCAGAAATTTTACTCCGTTGACGAAGCAAATACGTTCACGTACTGCCATGATATCCCAGGTTTAGTGAAAAAATTGGGAATGGATTATATCGCTGGCGACTGGCGTTTATTCATCGATTGTTCAGTTACTAGTTTGATCCGTGTCCAGCGAGAAGAGATACAGCAACGAGTGGACAGGTTGCTGTTTTATTTCGAAAAAATCGGTGCATCCATGACGCTTAAATTGCATTTCTTGCACCACCACCTCGATACTTTTTTGGCACAATCACCTCAGGAATCAGACGAACAACAACAGAACAAGGAGAGAGGTTCCACCAGGTGACCATGCCATTTGAAAAGCGGTTCAAAAGCAAAAAATTGGATGCATTGCTTGCGGAGGTTTGTTGGTGGAGTTCCACAATTATGCAGTTTGAAGAAAGCACCGAAGATGAAGACATTGAAATTGGTGGACACAGTGAAAGAAACACGCCCTTGAATAGTATGTGTATCTCGGATGACGATACAGACTCAGACCATGAATATGAACAACCTACGAAGAAAACAAGATCATCAGAACCACAAGCGTCAACTTCTACAAGGATGGATATTGCCAATAATTGAAAAAATGTTCTAAATTTTGTTTTTATGCATATTATAATTGCGTATTAATTGCATATTATTTTATTTTCATTAAGTTTTTATAAATAAAATTTTTTTTTGCATGATAATTTTTTAATTTATATTTTTATTTTTATTTTAAGGGTGGTGGCTATAACTGATTTTTGATATTCATACCTTTACTCAATTGCGAATAAAAGCGAAACGCGTGCATCGATTTTTATGATCTTTGTCTCATTTGCTCATAGGTTATGTGACTTTGCGAAAAAATAACTAGACTTGAAACTATTTTCCATTTTGGATTTTTTATGTATTTTTAAAACAAAAAATTAAATTTTTAGGCAAAAAATAATTTTTTCCCTTCATACATTCATTTTTAACTTCGAAAGTGTTACTTGTATAGGAAAACAATATATGAACAGATTAAGGGAATTGTAATTCTTAATTTTTTAAAATTTATTTCAACTAAATTGGGCTAGTGGTTGTCGAGCTATGTCAAACAACAGGGCCTAAAACGTGATAAATTCCCCTATACGATAGTACTAACTTCAAATCGATACTAACTTCAAATCGCAGGTAAGAAGACAAAACGAATGATGCAGAAATTCTTCTTTTTGGGTCTAATTTCACATACAGTTCACAGAATTGAGTTGGCAATCAATTAACTGAAAAATGTTGTACTGTGTTATGGAAGGTTACAACGTTATCCAGCGAACCAAAATCATAGAACAAGGTGCAGTTAGTGCAAGAACTAAAGCCAGGAGATTCCCAAGAACGAATAATTTATGCACTTCGCTTCCAAGTATTGGCCAGAGAACATAATGATTTGATTCATCATCTGATAGGCTCTATGAAAAATGACCCAAAATTAAAAACGAAATTTTACCTAAAATAAATGAAAAGTTCCCCAAAATTTATGGGGGACTTTTCATATGAAAAATTCCCCAATTTTGTATGGACATTTTTTTGGGTAATTTTTCGTTTTTTTTTTTTGGGGGCATTTTGCATTTGGGGCATTTTTCATAGAGCCCATCTGATAATGAGCGATGAAGCACATTTTCAATTAAATGGTTTTGTAAACAAGCAGAACTGCAGAATATGGGTTATTGAGAACCCAAGAGTGGTTCATCAGAGACAATTACATACACTTAAATGTACAGTATGGTGCGCAATTACGTCCCAAAGAATTATTGGACCATTCTTTTTCGAAGATAACGATGGAAATGGTGTAACGGTAAATGACGAGCGATATCGATATCCAAAATTTTTTAAGGCCAGCTCTTTCTGACAATCGAGAGATGTGGTTCTAACAAGATGGGGCCACTGCACACACTGCTCGAGCCACTATGCAGCTCCTAAGGCAGATTTTTGGCGAACGTTTAATTTCCAAAAATTCAGCATTCAATTGGCCTGCCCGTTCGCCGGATTTAACAGCACCAGATTATTTCCTTTGGGGATATTTGAAAGAGAAGGTGTATATCAATAAACCCAGAACACTTGCACAGCTCAAAGAGAATATTCGAGCCGAAATAAGAGCGTTGCACCCAGATACTCTGACTCGTGTCATGGAAAATGCTATTAAAAGAGCTCAACTTTGCGAGGCTGAAAATGGTGCTCACTTACGTGACGTAATCTTTCACACCCAAATTTAAAAAATCTCCCAATATCACATTTTATTATTTTGTAAAAAAAAAATAAAATTAAAAATTAAAAAAGTTATGACTGTTTTAAACCCCTTCGTGACTTTTGCCCCACCCTGTATTTATTGTCTACAAAAGTATCACGTTTTTATATAAATATTAACATATATTTTAAGGCGAAATTAAGGAGCTCAAAGATATAATTCACACTCAAAATTAGACTATAATGGCAGTATTGTCTGCCCAAAAAGTAGTGACCGAAAGCCTTGTTCGCCAAGAAAAAAACAATGTGACAATTAACAATGTGTTCCCAATAAAAAGTTAAAGAGTTAAAAGCGATCAATGATGTTTCTCTACCTTCATCATTTTCAAAATTTTCGCATGTTTTTTTACAGACCACTGCGATGACATTGTCTTTGAAAGTGAAATTGGCAAAAACTTTAACGACAATTCTATCCTTGCCATTGATTCTTGAAATAAATATTGATGGCACTCATGGCAAACAGCGCTTAAAAGACTACAAAATTTTTTTTGATGTTTTGATGGATGCAGTTCGGTCTCTCTGTGATGGCCCAGATAAAGCATTACGCAAAGCTTTAGCTACTATTAAAAACGTCACTTTTATAACGTTTGTGTCGAAAAAAAACTAAATAATTTTAATACAATATTTTATATTATGTATGATAATTATGTTCATATAGAAATATATATAGAAAAAAATTAATTACAATTAAACTAATTAAAATTTAATTTAAAAAAATTGGTTATTAAATAATTTCTTATAAACCGCCTAAAAATTTGTTTGAAGAATAAGTAATTTGTAGTCTATTAAAAAGTCATGCAGAGATGGGCAATTGACTATCGCCTATGACATGCCTATGTTGAAATAATGAGTCGGTGACAAGGAAAAAAGTCACTTAATCAACTAGATGTGGTTATTATAAAACTAGTTTGAAGTTTCTTAAAAATGTGTTTGACTTCCTACAGGGACGTTATAGAGAAAATTCGTTACAGGAAACTACAGATTATTTGCTTATATATGGGTATTTCCTAGCGTTGCAGACGGACGTTTTTTTTCTTAGTTTGTAATTTTCGAAAAGATTTTGAAGATTATGTAAATATATTTAAAATGTATTTAAATACAGTAGACTACGGATAAGTGCACATCGATTTTCGGGCGACTTTTTGTGCACTTATGCGGTTTTTGCATTTACACAACACTAGGATAAGTGCACAACTATTGCATATATACAAACATTGCATCAGTGCATGATTATTGCATTTATACAAATATTAGATTATTTTTATTAATCTGTAACACCAGTTCAGTTTGGACGGAACTTTAAGAAAATAATTAAAATATATAGCTGTTTAATGTTTTTATTTATATTTGGTTTACATTACATTCCATAACAGTTTTTAATAAAAACTTATAAAATCAGTTTAGTTTTAGTAAAAAAATCACAAATTTATATTTCATTTTTTTAGTGTTTTTCATATTTCATACAAAAAAATTAAAACTATTCAGTTCTGTGCCAAAATAAGAGCTGTTAATGAATCATTGCAATCATATTTTGCAACATTGTTTTTTGCACAATACACATTAAATTGCACTCAATTCGATTCACCTAAACTACGTGTGCTGAAAAAGTCTGAATTTTTTTTTTTTTAACTGTGTTTTCTGTTCTAACCTTATATATTTTTTTCTCCAGTTTCTCTAAATCATAATCTAAATTTATGTAGTATGAGAGATTTGCATTTATGCATGCAAAATTGTGCTAAAAAAGCACTTTCAGGTTAGCAAAAGTTGTGCATTTATCCGGTTTTTGCATTTATACGTGTTGCACTTATCTGTCTATTTCTGTATGTAAACGTATAAAAAAGGCTAATGGCTTCAAGTTCCAGTGCACTTTTGCGGTTTTTGCATTTATGCGATGTGCACTTATCCGTAGTTTAATGTAATTTAAAAATGTTTAAAAATGTAGATTTTGGACGGTACTATAAAGTTTTATTAATTAAACTTTAATATAAATGTTGTATTTAAAATTATGACTAACACAAAGTGCGTTACGGACACACTTAATTTTCCATATCCACTTCAAATGTCTATGAAAAAATTTAGCGAAATTACTTATGTGATCAGTAAATTCTTTTTTTGTAAAATAAAGAAGACCTGTTGTGGTTTTATAATCAACTTACTTCACATTTAAAATACTTTTACCTTTTATGCTACTTCAAACTAAATTTTCGTTGCGGACACACGAATTGTTCTATGGATAACACAGAGCGACAAAGAAAACAATACCTATTTTTCTGGTAGATGCTGCCGAGCACAACAAATTTCCCAAAACCCCTCAAATTCTTGAGTTACTGGTAAAAAGCTGGTTTGTTCGTAACTTTACGCACTTATAAGCCAGTAACGCGGGTAAATATGAACCGTGTTTTAGTTTCTCAGAGTATTTTGTTAAAGTTCATCAAAAAGATACAGCAATCTTCACATCTACTGAGGAAGTAACAAATTTCATCCGGGATATTATTTCTTGATTTTATAAATGTTGTTTGTGTATGCAAAAATTCATTGGAATTTTGCGACTGCTAAACAAAAAAGATAGGTTTTTGTGGTATATAAAACACCAGCTGTATTGTTAATAAGCTTTGTTATAGAGAAAACTACATTATAGAGAAATTCGTTATAGAGGCGTAAAAATGTGTGAAAACCAACAGGAAAATGTGTTTTTGAAAATAAAAAATAGTTACAGAAAGAAATTCGCTCTAGAGCAGTTCGACTGTCATTAAGAATAAAATGTTTAAATGCATACAACATTGGAATTTCAATTTTAATACAAATAAAAATATGAAAATTTTTAGTAATGTGTTGTTGCTGTTGATATTTTTTTAACATGAACAGCGGCTGATTGTGAGCGACGAACCCTGATGGTTGGGCTAGCCACCCGCCTTCAGGTCCTTTACTGGCTATAAAAAAACACGATATAGAAAAAGTAACACACGGAACCCCCAAATGTTGACGACCCCCGCAAATGAAATAAGAGCCATGATTTAAGGGTATGCACCTTGAACGTCCGGACTCTCTAAAGAGAAGGTGCCACTATCCGACTGGCGGATGTCCCCAAAAAATATAAGGCTGACATCACCACCGTCCAGGAGATGAGATGGACAGGACAAGGATGCTCGCGACGTAAAAATTGCGACATCTATTACAGCTGCCATTCCGAAAAGCACGAATTTGGTTGTGGATTTGTAGTTGGCGAGAGACTCAGACATCTTGTCTCGCGATTAAAGGCGAAATATTTCTACATCACGCTGATTTGTGCTCCTGCCCCGACGGAAGATAAAGACGATGGGATTAAAGATGCCACGATATTAAAATTGTTCTGGGAAACTTAAATGCAATAATAGGAAGGGAAGATGTTCTTGGTCCATCGACAGGTAAATTCAGCCTTCATACCGACACGTCAGACAACGAGTTTTGGCTGGTTAGCTTCGCATCGAGAAGGAACATAGTAGTGAATGGAACCAGATTCCAGCACAAAGATATCCACAAGGCAACTTGGCTATCTCCCGATCAAAGCACTAAAAATCAAATTAATCATGTGGTAATTGATGGCCGGCATGCATCTAGTGTCATCGACGTGCGTGTGATCCGTGGTGCAAATATTGGCTCGGACCATTATCTGGTTGCAGCCAAGGTGCACACAAAGAAAACTGGACATCGCGAAGTTGCAAACCCCAGAGCCACTGCCTACTCCAACCAGCTCTCCCATTTACTACGACACAACGCCTCTACTTCTGACGTTCCCGATACACAGTGGTAGCATATTGCGCATTCTATGGCAACCGCCGCAACAACCGTGTAGGAAATGAAAAACGGCGCTCAGACGAATCCTGATACGATGAAGAATGTCGCAAAGCGTCTGCGGAACAGGATGCCGCGTATAGAGCAACGCTGCAGCCAATTGTAACACGGGCTGTTAGGGAACGGCACAAGGAGACAGTAAGACAGCTATTTAAGCGAAAGAAAACGTCAAATGAAGGAACGGGAGAAAGACGATGTAGTGCGATACAGAGATAGAGGTGAGGCCCGAACATTTTACCAGAAAGTAAAAGCAAAAGGCTGCGGTAATGGGCTCCCCTCCTGTAAGGACAAGGATGGAATTCTGGTTACAGATACGCAGAGTGTGCTGCATAAATGGAGCAAGAGCAAGAGTGGCACTAGATACAATAAAAGCCACATGCTACTAGCGTACGCTGATGACGTTGACATCATCGGTCGAAAACTGCGGGATGTGACTGCTGCCTTCTCAGGTATACAGAAGGAATCAGCGAAAATGGAATCAACGGTGAACGAGGACAAAACGAAGTTATAAGTTTCAACGAATAAAGAATCTACTCGATTGGGAAACTGCGTGAACGTTGACAACTATAATTTCGAGGTGGTGATAACTTTGTCTACCTAGGCTCCGCCATCAACAAAGCAAACAATGTCAGCCTAGAAATGCGGAGAAGAATCCTGCTTGCAAATAAATGCTACTACGGACTAAGCAAGCGATTCAATGACATAGCCCTCTCTCGACGAACAAAACTCCAGCTATAACAGATACTGGTTCTACCTGTCTTAATGTATGGTTCAGAATCCTGGGTTATGACTAGGGCGACCAATTTTCAGCATATGCTGAATATTGCTGATGCTGCTTAATTTAACGATTTTTAGCGATTTTGCTTATTTAAAAGGTTTGTGCTTTTTTATGCTGTTTCTGCCCTTATTTAAATTTTTGGTACATTTTGATAAGATATCTTTCTATCAATTGAAAATTTTTACATATCACAAGCCCTTGCGGTTAAAAAAAATTTAACAGGTAGTATTAAATTTGCAAACTATCCTCTTATTTTACACACAGCCTGTGTTCAAGATTTTGTAATAGCCCTGTTTTATCGATAGCTTAGATTGTTCGATTCGTTACATTCCTATAGTTTTCAGGCGCCTTATCGAATACAAAAATTTAAACTAATGAAACCTAATGTGCCTCTATAACCTAAAACAATAACGACACCGTGGGGAACGTGGTTGGAATCAGCGGAGTATTATACTAATTATTTGGAAGACATAAGGGAAGTCATTCAAGAGTTTAACGAAAATGATTCTGAAGCATCAATTCAACATGCTATAGAAAAACATCTCATAAAATTTTTTTTTGTGGAAATTACTAAAATCAACAATATACTTTTTAAAAATTCCAAAACAACAAGTGCGTTTATCGGAAAATATTCACCTGCTGAATCAACACTTCGTAAAAGTTTCACCTTGGAAAATTTTAAAATACACTTAGTGCTTAATTGTAATCGTGACATTGACCAAGGTATAATCTCACTTTAAGAATTTTTTTTTTTTGGTTTGAAAATTAATTTCTTTGTATGAATACCCGACCGAATAATTTTGTTAATTTACTTATTGTTTTTTATTACTTCTTTAATAGATGTGAAATTGTACAAAAATTTATAAATGCTGAATATAAAATCTATCGTGCTTATTTCAAGGGTTTTTCATGCTGTTTTAAGTACTGAAAACGGTTTTTTTCGTGCTGAAAAATGGTCGCCCTAGTTATGACACAAGTGGATGAATCGGTTCTGGCAGTATTCGAGAGAAAAATACTCCGTAAAATATATGGGCCCATCATCGTTAACGGAGAGTATCGGCGTCGTATGAATCATGAGCTGTACGATTTGTACACTGACATTGACGTGGTAAGACGCATTAAGGTGCAGCGGTTGCGTTGGGTAGGTCATGTACGCATGGACAAAAATGCTCCAGCTCAAAAAGTCTTCGACAATGAACTCATTGGACGACCAGGTTACTGAGAACCTTACAGAACTTGGTGTGACTAACTGGAGAAGAAGCGCAGAAGATCGAGGCGCTTATAATATTTTTCTACGTGCGATATATAATCCACTGGGATTGCAAAAAAGTACCAGCTAAGTAAGTATGTTAGTTGTTGCTGTTGACGTTAAGTGACGAAGTTTGAATTTCAACTGATGTGTTTCGAATGAACATTTTTTAATTTAATGTGTTGAGTTTTACATTTGTATTGTTGTGTTTTGAATTTAAATAGACGAGTTTCGATTTTAATTGACGTATTTGGTGTATTTTGAGTTTCAATTGATTTTCTTTGAATTGCAATTGGAAATGATGTAGATTCTCTCAACTAAAAATTTTTTGGGCACTTTAATGTTTTTTATTTCCTATTTTTTATACATTAACTTCAAAATTTTTAAATTTGTTGGACTTTTAACTCGTAAAGCAATTTTAGTCAGGTGAACTGACTGATAAATACCATCACCCACACCACTTTCGTTCGTATGGCCAAACAAGACGTATAGCAAAACTGTAGAAAAGGCTTACCAAACTCAAAAATCCTCTAAATGCCCGTTTGTAGGTTATGGAAGAAATAATAATTTTCCAAAAATAGATAATTTTGTTTGGGAGGTACCAAAAGGGGTCAGTTGATGTAGACCATATGCATTCCAGAGTCAAATTTTCATAAGTGAACATATATCGGAAAATATGGCCTAATTCAGGGTATTTGCAAAAGTGATATGTATGTAAAACTATGAGGGTCAAATCGGTCATTTGTATGGGAGGTAGCAGAAGGGGCGTGTCAACGATTTTGTTTTTTAAGGGTTTGTCTACTATTATAAGGCTATTAAACTGACCAAATATCCTCCAGTTGTCCGTTTGGAATTTATGGAAGAAATATTAATTATACAAAAATCGGTAATTTTGTATGGAAGGTACCAGAGAGGTGGGTCTATTCTGCCCAATTATAATCCCATTACTTCATTATGGAAAATAGTAATACTGGTAAATTTTCATACTGATCAGTTAAGGCTTACTCAAGTTATCGTGCCCACCAACCATCCAGCCAGACAGACGGACATAGCTCAATCCTTAAACGAATTTGGTATTTAGATACTTGGGGTCTAACTTTAATGCGTTACACTCGTATCGTATTTATCTCACATCAACCCTAAGGATGATGGTATAAAAACAAATAAATATTCTTTTTTATAATTGGTTTTTATTGGGCTTTCAATGCACTATTTGATGTGAAAATTAAAAGATTATTTTTTTCAATCCACATCCGACGTCTCTCTGGGATTTTTTCCAACATCTTCACGGATGAATTATTTTTTCGATCTGGCAACCAAAAGTAGAATCAGAAATGGTTAACAAGTTACAATCAACTTAGTTATAGTACAACATTTACAAATCACTTACATATAATCTTTGTCAATTTTTCTTTTCGTATATGGGTATTTTCACAGAAGTGTCAACCGTGATCGAAAAAGTACAAATTGGCAAACAAAATTTTCTGACTTGTATTAGTAAAGACGAATACTTGAATTTTATTAAATTAAAATGTCCAAAGCTTTTCTTAGCTTGCGCGTTGATTTAACGGACTGCAAAATTGCATTCTTTTGTTGGTCACCATTTTTAAATTTTAATATTATATTTACTGATGATGTAAGTACACTCTTATCATAAAATTGTAGTTACAATAAATAGAATAAAAAATGTTCAGTTAGCAGCAAAATTTTGATTTTATTTTATTGACGTTCTAAAGTAACATTCGTGATCAACAATTAGTGGCATATAAACTTTATAATATGTATTCCCTAATTCCGCAAATAAAACAATGGCTTAAACAAACATTTATTCAAACATTTCACAGCTATGGGATTTTTTGTCACATAACGTCAGTAACATAACGTAGGTCTTTAATACCTCGTGATTAAAAACCAGAGGATCAAATTTGCCCGACAAAAATATATTTTGAAAGCGCTATTGGCCTATTTTATGAAATAATTGAGTGCATATACTAAATCTTAAACACCATGCATACTTTTGGAATTTCAAGAACTAACATAAAACGCACTTCTATTTCGTGTAGCATAACGTAGGCATGTGTTTTGTTAATATATTGGATTTTAGTTTTTTTTTATATGACGCCTTTTTTACATAATGTTCAGCTAGTAGGGAGCTATTAAAAATATAATATAAAATACAAAAATATTCAACTTTTATGTGCTTTTTTCCAATTGAATCGTACGATCATAACATTCGTAAGGCTGGAATAACCCATATGCCACTTTGTAATTTTATGACACAACTACAGTACAACATATAAAAGATAAGTATCGCAGTTGGAATTAGGGTAGCCAGATATTAAAATCGAAAAAACAGTACATTAGTGAACAAAAAACAGTAAAACGGAGAAAAAACAGTACATTTTAAATTAAAACCTTAAAATGTATTAAGCCTTACATATTTTGAGAATTAATTCAATAAGCAACAAAGACAATGTTAAAAAAATAATATTATGTCATAAACGCATTTACACAGGGAACAAACATATTGTTGACTGAACAAGCAAAGGCTCTAAAAAATTGAGATTTCAGAGCCTTTGCATGTTAAGCCACCGATATGTAGTTAGTAAAAAAGGTAGAAAAGGGTTTATAGCATCAAGTTTTATACTATACTAGTGGACCCGGCAACGCTTCGCTATTGCTTATTTGACGAATACTTATAATATATTTGGCACGCCTACTTAAAGGGCTAGGCTTAAGCATCGTTCTTGTACGCTCTGTAAACAATTCGTTACCCCAAGTTACTCCTTAACCTGATCAAGCTAACCACGTCTTACTAACCGATATTAAAACATCCGTCTGCAAATTCATATCTATAGTACCAAGTACTATCTGAATTCAAATATTGCCCCTTATTATGTATGTCGTCTTGCTCATATCATGTTCTTTTTCATTAGGTTATAAAAAAATTCTCAACACTAAACAATTCTGTTAATTATTACAAACTTAAATCAAATAAAAAAACAGTCGAATGTTGCCGAAAGTCGACTACGATATACGTTATAAGGGGAATTACCTTATATAGTCCTAAAAACATTTTACCCACCTTCCCTTTTGCCGACCGATCGGAAAAAAAATATTCATCTTTATATCCCCGCCGGCCGAAAATACATATGTTGTCGGTATATTCATGTCTACATTGCCGAGTACTATAATGGCATATTTACCAACTGATTGTCACTATTACCCTTTACCCTGTGTCAGCATTTACCTAAATACGTTTATCTGACGACATATTGCCAAAAAAATTATAAAACAAACTGACGCAATGTAAATAGTCCTTAAAGTTAAATAGTCCTTAAAGCTCTGAAAAACATCTTGTCAAAAGTGTCAGCAAATAAAATTGAAAAATATAATGAATTTAAGAAAAAACTTTTCTAACATTGTCTGCTCTTAAAATATCATCTTCACATTAAAATTAGTGTTGCCGTGTGCTATCTGGGTTTCAAATTGTATCTGTCTAGGGCTAAAATACAGTTTTGCAACGCCTACTCGGCCCGCTAATCCAAAATTTAAATTTCGTCTACATTTCCATATTCGTTCTGTCGTGTACTATCTGGGTGCCAATTGTATCTCTCTAGGGCTATAATACAGTT
The DNA here is from genome assembly GCA_964034835.1 of Muscina levida. NCBI lineage: Eukaryota > Metazoa > Arthropoda > Insecta > Diptera > Muscidae > Muscina > Muscina levida. Next base: position 72,000,767 of record OZ035880.1, read on the forward strand.
TTTCCACGTCCACTGATCAAAAATTTAAATTTCGTTTTGATATTTATATTCGTGTTGTCGAATACTATGCTTGTATCAAATTTTATCTCTCTAGGGCTAAAAGACAGTTCTGTCACGCCCACTTTCCCCAATGATCCAAAATTGAAATATCGTCTGCATATTCATATTCGTGTTGTCAAGTACTATTTGAGTACCAAATAGGGAGCTCTATCACAAATTATAATTATGTACATTTTCTTATTCATGTTGCCGAGCGTCTTCTGTGTATCAAATTGTATCTCCCTATCTCTAAAATTATGTTTCGCCACGCCCAATCCGCCCACTGGTTCAAAATTAAAATTTCGTCCGCATATTCATATTCGTATTGTCGAGTACTATCTGTGTATCAAATTTTATCTCCCTAGCTCTAAAAATATGTTTCGCCACGCCCACTCCGTCCACTGGTTCAAAATTAAAATTTCGTCCGTATATTCATATTCGTATTGCCGAGTACTATCTGTGTAAAAAATTTGATCTCCCTAGCTCTAAAAACTTGTTTTGCCACGTCCACTCCGCCCACTGGTTCAAAATTAAAATTTCGTCCGCATATTCATATTCGTGTTGCCGAGTACTATCTTTGTATCAAATTTTATCTCCCTAGCTCTAAAAATATGTTTTGCCACGCACTCTCCGCCCACTGGTTCAAAATTACAATTTCGTCCTCATATTCATATTCGTGTTGCCGAGTACTATCTGTGTATCAGATTGTATCACCTTAGCTCAAAAAAAGTTTTGCCACGCCCACTCCGCCCATAAGGTCAAAAATTTATAGCCTACGTCAATTTCCATATAGTACACTAACTATCTTCCAGCCGTTCAGCCGTTTAGGCGAGATTGAGCAACAAACATACAAACAAACAGACAGACATTCACATTTATAATAATAATAGGATAATTAATTATAAATTATAGCCTTTTTATAAATTTACGCTTTAAATAAGTAAACCAAAGTGTTAAAAATATTTTAAAAAATTTGAAATCAATAGAGATCTGCTATCCTTGGGCAAAATTTGTACTTACAATACAGATATGCATGTAAATATATGACGGTGAATTGAATCATTTATGTGGAAGGTACCAGAAGGGGTGTGGCAAATGTTTTATAATGTTATTAATCTGACGACGTAAATATACCCAGCAGTTTCTCCTTTGGAAGTTATAAAAGAAAAATAGGTAATACCAAAAGAGGAATTTTGCTGTGGGATTGTATAGAGGCAGAATAGCCACAGCCTATTTACATTCCAATGGCTTCATTAAGAAAACTATTAACAGTTGTAAATTTTCATAAGGATCGGTCCGTTAAGGTTTACTCGAGTAAGCCTGCTCACCAACCGTCTAGCCAGCCAGCCATCCAGACAGACGAACATAGCTAAATCGTCTTAAAAAGTCCTGAAACGAATTTTGTCTTAAGATATTTGAAACTTTCGCGTATCATATAATATATATCTGTAGAGTGCTGTAGAGTGCATTATTGTTACATTGTTATAACATCAACTTTTGTATATTTGAAACAAAGCAAGTTTTTTATTTTAAGTTTCACTTGAATTTCAACTTAAAAATTTTCTTCATTGAATACACATACTTTGTATCTACAACACGTATTCTGGATTGTGAATAAAAACTTATATATAAAACAACTAATATTGACACTACAATGCCCTTATACCTAAGTGTGTGGAAATAAATGTAGTTATCATACCGCGATGTTAAAATGTAATTTTCAAAACTATTTTAAAAATTGTATGCATCCAAAACAATAACAATGTTGTAAACAAATTATGTGTTTACTATGGTAGAGTGTTTTATATTATCTTCGGCTATCAAATATTGAAATGGATTGTTATATAAAAAAATCAGTATAATAAAAAACAGTACAACAACAGTAAAAGGTTTGAAAAACAGTACTTTTGCGTACTGTTTTACGTGTTTTGCATAAAACAGTACAATTTTCTTCATCGTGTAATGCACTTAGGACCTTTAAAATGTCATAATTGTTGGCATAGTTTATAACTGCTCCCAGCCATGTTCCCCAACGTGTTGTTATAGGTTCTTGAGGTAATGCAAGATCTGGAAACATTTGTTTAAAAAGTTCCACTCTACATGGAGCTTTCAAAAATACCTTCTTGACATTTACGTTTTCATATAAATTCCTAATACATTCACATAATCGATGGAGTCCATTAGCAATACATATAGCTTTTGCAGCCTTTACCATGAATGGTGCTGCATCCGTCACAAAGAGCAAAACATTATTCTTATTGAAGTTGACGTCCAGATTTTTGATGGCGTCGTCACACAGTCGAGCAGATGTCGAGTTATTAGTCCTTTCCAAGGCTGCTGTATGTAGTTAAAACTTCTCACTTGCAATTTCCTTGACATAACTTAATACGCCTGCTGTAACGTTTGCCACATTTCGACCTGTGACCAGTATAGTTTTATCTATTATGATCCATATAAATTGATTTTTTAGTTTTGCTCGTAACGGGTCCGCCATCTAACGCTTTTTTTCAACTAGTGCTTATTACGTGAATGGTAACACTTTGCTCACGTCTGATTTGGCAGATAATTAGTTTTATCCTTCCTCTGAACGAATATGGTTGTGTATACGCTTGAACAACGCTGGGAAATATTGCGACATTACTTTGAAAATCATGATAATGTTGTAGAATGAAAAATTTTCTTTTCAGATGAAGCTCATTTTGATCTTGGCGGGTATGTAAACAAGCAAAATTGTCGCATTTGGGGCACAGCAAATCCGCACGCATATATTGAAAAGCCGATACACCCAAAACGAGACACTGTTTGGTGCGGATTTTGGTCCAGAGGCATAATTGGGCCAGTTTTCTTCGAAAATGAACAAGGAGTGGCCGTTACAGTCAATAGCGATCGTTATCAGGCCATGTTGAACGAATTTTTGTTGAAAAAATTGAAGAGTAGGATATTGGCAACATTTGGTTTCAACAGGACCGCGCTACGTGCCACACAGCCGAAGCTACACTCGATATTTTGCGCCCTGTTTTTGAAGATCGCATTATCAGCCGCAGAGCCGATGTCGTTTGGCCCCCTCGGAACTGCGATTTGACACCGTTGGACTATTATTTGTGGAGTGCCCTCAAAGATAAGTCTTACGCCGACAAGCCAGAGACAATTGTCGCTTTAAAGGTCAATATTCGTGAAGCCATTGGTGAAATACAGCTGCACACAATCGATAATGTGCTTAAAAATTGGACCGATCGTGTAGGCTACTGCATGGCCAGCCGAGGCAGCCATTTGAATGAAATTTTTTTCCATTATCAACCGCAAAGATTGTACTTTCAAATGAAAAAAGAAATTTGAGAAAATATTCAGTAGTTTTTTTTATAGCATTTTCAAAAAAAAAAGTTATTTGGCGGACAATTTATATTGTCCATGCAGTCGTTGTTGACATTTTTTAAATGTTTAGTTCGATAAACTGTTTCGGATGGCACTTGGAAGTCCGTGTATTCTTATATTTCGATTTTTCATTTTGTAAAATGGGTTGTCAGCAAACACAAAATCTCGACACAGTTTTTCTGAAAATCATGATCCACGTCTATGACTTAGTTGAATATGTTTGCGGCTTTCTAAATACTGCTTCACTTGAAATCTGCGATCGGCTGCAATAACTTTGCTTCAGATTTTACAATAGAGGAATACTCCATCAGTTTACAAGCGTTTTTATGAAAAACATAAAATATGCTTAAAAAGGGGTATTTTTTAAAAAACTATGAAATATGTTTACAAAAGGTTGCATATTTTAATATGCTCTTAAAACCAAAATATGCCGAAAAAAGACTTTACGGTTAAAATATGCCAAAATATGCACAAATAAATAGGTCTCATAACAATTGTAGGACCATGAAACATGTAATTACCTTACCCATTTGTTAATATCTCGTTCTAAAAAAACATGCATTTTCATATTTCCGGTTGCCTGCTTATTAGTTTGAGAAATTAAGTCACTGTGTCTGAACCTCAAAGTATTATGCTAACTTTTTAAGTTCAGTTCCAAAGGAAATGTGGTTCCATTTTGTACAGGTCTATTGATGCCAGGTAAAATATTGAGAGTTGAAAATTTTTCACACAACATCAAAACATATATGTGTAAACAAATAACTTATATTTGGTAATACATAAAATATTATACCACACAATTGTATTGCTATATACAAAGCATGAATGTCGCAATTATGATAAGTTAAACTGCTAATCACTGCAATATTTAAATTAAAACACGGGACTTGCCTTTCGTAATAGTTATATTTTATTAACAGCTGATTGACATAGGGGGTATTTAAATATGTAAACAGTAACTCACTCATCAATAATCTTACCTATAAATATGGGAGTAATCCTGATCAGCGTTAACGTTGCCTTTCAGTTGGTCGGTAGCAGTGTTTTTCGCTAACTCCACAATATTTCCCGGATTTTGTTCGCGGAATGTGGCGAATTTTTCTTTCATATTATCACGCCATTGATGTAATCGACCCGTGAAGCCCTGATAATCATGCAGTTTTTCCTCCATATTGTTGGTCGTATTCTTTCAATATTGTCTTCTGTTATTGACAACAATAAACTTTTTTGTTTATAACACTTTTAAGCTTCTAATGTTAACTACCTATTCTCAAAATATTTATTCTTTACACTTATTTTACCAAAATTATTTTGTATTTGTATACGGCCCAGTCAATGCCGTTTTGCCTTAATTTAATTAGCTGCACATTGGCTGCAAGAAAGACCTTATCACTTGGGTAGGAAAACCTTGAAATTGAAAATTATGTTCATTGACATCCGGATGTTATTATTGTTTATTATTGTATCTTGACTTGTTAGGTCTTTAGGTTTTTCTAAAGCTATTCAAGTTTTTAGAACGACCGCAGACATATATTCATATCTGGTATTATGTTCGATTAATTCCGTGTGTGCTGTTCCTCCGACGCGTTCACTATCTTAACGGAAATTCAACTGAAAGCGTTGCATCTACAGTCAAGTTACAAATAACTACCAATACCTCATTCAGAGCATGCGCATCATAAGTTCGTTTAAATCTCGTGTAAAAAGAACGAGACTAACATCAGCCCGATTGAGTTATATTGCAATGGGTGCGTGGGTACTAGATGAATTTACACATTCACTAATCATTGTTACATCAAGATGAATGTTGCAGATCTGATAAAATATAGGCGATATGAAAGATATGGATAACAAAATAATTAAGTCTTAAAAAATCACAATACATTTTTAATTGACTGTTTAGCCGGTATTTAAAAAAGCATAATATGTTCGTGAGTTTACCTACACATTAAATTTTTACTTGTTAATTTTTTTAATATACAACAGACTACTCAAAGCGATCTGACGTGTTTGTTCAAAGCTCCAATATTTTTTCATTTTTAAAGTGGTTACTTTTTTGAATTTTTTGAAAATAACAGCTAAAATTTAAATTTAATCGCCAACCGAACAATTGAATTCACCATAATTAAAGAATACCATAATTTCATAGAAGTGTAAATTAAATCAATAATATAAACTGAAAATCTGAAACTTATAAATCCAAAGTGTTACAACAAAAATAAAAACAAAAACTTGTAACGAGGGGTTTTCTTTGGCTGGGGTATACTCAATCTCGTCCAGGGTCTGCATAAGGACCCACCAACCTTACGAAATAAGAACACAAGTGGTTTCCCTGACTAGGGCTAGTAAATGGTGTTTATTATGGTTTGATTTTCTTCTTATACACTTGTGTCAGAAATACGACAGATAACTTGTAGATTTACGGCAATGACAACTGCTTTTCGGTCTGAATTCAAACATCTTCGCTGGATACACTTGAGAGTCGCTAACGATGTCGATTTGTAGATAATCGAGAACTATTTAATTATCCCAGTACTGGTACGGTTAATGGAATTCTGGCATAAGTTTCGATTACCTGGTTCGGTTTCGGGTTTCGGATTTCAGGTTCGGGTTTCAGGTTCGGATGCCAAATTCGTAGGACCAACTCGGGTGCTAGATTCGTATAGCAGGTTCGGGATCGTGGACTAAAATCGGCTACGACCAGCAGGTTCGGATTTCAAATTGCAGTGTAAGCTCGGCTTCGGTTTACCAGTTACATACATACATTTGTTCTTATAATATACTTATGAACTACCTTACAAACAGACAGCCAAAGCCGCTGTGGGAGAACAGACAACCGAAGTCGCTGTGGGGGAACAGACAGCCGAAGCCGCAGTGGGGGAACAGACAACCGAAGTCGCTGTGGGGGAACAGACAGCCGAAGCCGCGGTGGGGAACAGACAACCGAAGTCGCTGTGGGGGAACAGTCAACCGAAGTCGCTGTGAGTATGTATTATCACCCGATCAGAAGGATCAGGCGATGTTTCAAAAAAGGTAGTCACAAGTTCTGAAAAGAACTTATGGCTTATGGTCTGCACTGGTCGAAGTTCGGCTAGCGATTGACGACTGCTGCTAGTCAAACCTGTATACTTATACAATGTAGCGCCTTAAGTGAATGAGAATTCTAATGGGCGTACTACGAATTGCTCACTCTGAGTACTTGTTCCACGAGTAACGACAGTTGCATATGAGCTTTGTTTATGTATGAGTTAATGTATGAGTAAATTCTATTTATAGAATTTGTCTCGTTACATCCCCCCCTTACTTCGGGAAGAAATTCCATAATGTAAAAAAATATTGTGTTTTGCGTGGGCGAGTTTTTGATCTTGAGATCTGCACTACCATTACGGTAAAATTTACCTTCGCATGGAAGGCTCAGCCCAAATTACTGCCCTACAGTTTTATTGATAAGTATTCATTATTCTTAACATAAATTTTACTTAAAAAAAACAACGAAATAATTCATAAGATATATAATAGTACTTATAATTCATAACTTAAATTTAACTCCAATGAAAAGAAAAAAAATTAATAATTCATTAAGATTTATATAAAAAAATGACGCTGCTGTCCTAACGCATTGTCACCGTGTGCTCTTCACCTTGGCAACGGAGTCTCGCCAACCTCTTATTTAGTATAGTCACCTTCACTGGTGGCTTTCCTTTTGGGTACAGCATATACTGTAGGTGGCTGCTGTACTTATTGGGCTTCCGGACACTGATCGATTTCAAAAACTTTTTAATCTCCTGAGAGGAAAGTTTCTTCTGGTCAGGTTTGTGTTTTGACAGCAATCCCGGTTCCGAGATGTTTGTTGCTTCTGCCGTGATATGCGTGGTATTCTCTGCTGCGGTCGCTGTGGCTGTCGAAATGCTGGCAGAGCACAAGGTCTTGGTAACGGTAACCACGGCTGGGGTGCTGGTGTTTTCAAAGCCCATGGTGTCGGTGATGAAGATTGTCTGTGAGGGCATGTCGGTAGAGCTGAATATTACATTCTCCCCCCAAGCACTAGATAACTGGGATGGCGTGCTGGCGGCAGTTGGACTGACCATAGTACCGCTGGGATAACTCTCCACTGGGACGTGCATTAGGCACAAGGGAGCTAAAGGAGGTGGGGCTGAAGACATTGTTTCCCCTAGAAAAGTTTGGTCTGGAGGTAGGGACTGCTGCTGGTGTTACAGCTATGTTGCTAACGATGCGTGGCCTAGCTTCCATCGGTGGTTGATAAGGTTTTGGTGGAGCAGCTTCCTTTTTGGGTCCGATGTTACTTTCCGCGGTCTTGTTTGTTTGCGATCCATTTCTGCCAAGGTCTTATTTCATACTGAAGCCAATTTATACTTCAGCTCAGATTTTGAAACGCCACTCACTCTTACCCTCAATCGCGTGCGACGAAGGGCTTCGTGTCTTGCACATGTACCCTTAGTTTTTTCCCAGCGTCATCGGTAAGTTCGACAATATTAGCATGGATATGTCGGGAGACAATATATGGTCCCGAAAATTTTTCGGCAAGTTTGCCTGAAAATTTGTCGATAGCCGATGATAAATGTCTCTCCTTTCTCCACACCTTTGTGCCAATAGCGGGCGTGCCCCTACGTCTTCTCAGGTTGTAATATTTCTCTTGGTTTCTTGTAGTTTTTTTGCTGTTTTCCACAATCTCTGTCCATAGTTTGCCAATGTTGCCTTTTACCTCTTCGTGTGCAGGTTGAGTCACGACGGGCAATCGTTGATGGTTTGGCGACATGAGATTTCGGCCAAACAAGACTTCGGCAGGAGAGTATTTCGATGATTCGTGTACCGATGTGTTGATCGCGAAGGCGATTTCTGCTAGGTGTTTGTCCCAGTGACGGTGGTCTGAACCAGATTGTTGTGCTATCATGGTTTTAACGACTCTATTCGTTCGTTCGGTCGGGTTTTCGTGGGGAGCGTAGCAAGCAGTCGTGCGTTGTTCAATTCCATTTTCCGACAGAAAACATTTCAAAGCTCGGCTTGTGAATTGGACTCCATTGTCGGTGAGAAATATTTGAGGGCACCCAAATCTATATACCACTCTTTCCTTAAGTGCGTTTAACACATCTTGTGTTGTCGCCTGTCTAGATGGTATTAGCTCCACCCACCTACTAAATTTGTCGACTATTACAAGTAGAAAAGTATTGCCTTTAGTGGAGCGGTGGTCCAACAAAATCGGCGCATACAATTTCCCACGGCGACGAACATTGCATGGACTGCATGTGTCCCATCGGCAACAATTGTTGCGGTTTATATCGAGCACATAGTTCACAGCTTTTGACATATTCTTTCACATCTCGCGTAAGTCCAGGCCAGTAATACCTCTCTTGTATTCGTTTTAGTGTCTTAAAGACACCGAAATGACCTGCTTCTATTGCGTCATGGTGTTGGGAGAGTATTCGGTTACGGTCCCGCAAGGGAACGCATTGCTTCCATTCTGGTCGGTTATCTATCGGATTTTTCCGAGGAATGTGTTTATACAACTGCGATTCGACTATCTGCCAATCGGGAAATTTCCCTGCATTTAGTTGGACATCCTTTATTCTCTTATCATACCATTCCACTGGTGAGATTGACATTAAGGCATTATCGCCAGTATCCGGCAGCGGAGATCGAGATAAAGCATCCGCGACAACATTGAGGCTTCCCTTCCGATACTCAATTGTGAAATCATACTGCTGCAGCTCTAAGGCCCATCTGGCTAGTCGTCCAGATGGGTTTTGTAACGAATGTAGCCATTTCAAGGAGTGATGGTCGGTTATAACGGTGAATTTGTAACCCTCGAGGTATGGCCTCATCTTGCGGATTCCCCAAAGAATGGCTAGACACTCTTGTTCGGTTGTTGAGTATTTCTTTTCTTGATCCGAAAGCGTGCGGCTAGCATACGCAATCACTGCTTCTTGTTCGGAATGCCGTTGAAATAGTACCGCTCCCAATCCCTCCTGGCTGGCATCGGTCTGAAGAAAGAAAGGGTGACTGAAGTTTGGGCAAATTAGTACCGGAGCTTCAGTGAGAGTCCTTTTGAGAACCGTAAATGCCTCTTCTTGCTCGTTGCCCCATTTCCAACGACAAGATTTTTTTAATAGTTGACTAAGTGGGGCCACCAGTTTTGAAAAGTTTGGTACAAACCGACGATACCACGAGAAAACTCCAAGTATCCGTCGCAACTCCTTCAAATTTGAAGGGGCCGGTAAACTTATCATTGCCTCGACTTTATTAGGATCCGTTCCAATTCCTTCGGACGTGACCATGTGACCAAGATAGCGAATACTTCTTCGAACAAATTCACATTTTTCAAAATTCACCACCAAATTTGCTCTTTCCAACCTTTCCAGCACGATATTGAGGATGTTTAAATGCTCGTCAAACGATCTTCCGAGAACTATTATATCGTCGAGGTAGACAAAAACCAAAGGGTGAAGATCGCAGCCAATGATCTGATCAAGAGTCCTTTGAAATGTAGCTGGGGCCGAGTGGAGTCCAAATGGCATCACCTTCCACTGGAATAATCCTCTCCCCGGTACTATGAATGCAGTACATGCACGGGAAGACTCATGTAGTGGTATCTGCCAGTACCCATTCTTTAAGTCTAATGACGATATGAATCGAGCCTCACGTAGTTGATCAAGAATTGTATTTATTTGCGGCAATGGATAGGCATCGGGCTCGCTCGCAGCGTTTAATTGGCGGTAGTCTATGCACATTCTCCATCCCCCTTGCTTCTTCCTTGCCAGGACTATTGGAGAACTATAAGCGCTAAATGATGGCTCTATTCGTCCCTCTGTTAGCAATTTGTCAACCTCCTCATTTACAACGGCCATCATGGCGGGATTTCTTGGTAGGTATCGCTGTTTTATCGGGTTGTTATGTCTAAGTTTAATATGGTGCTCTGCTATGTTGCATAGCCCGTTAATCGACTCAAACGCATCCATATGTGTCCGGAGCAATTCTTCCAGGTTATTGTTTTGTTCAGAGGTTAGGAATTCGCGGCTTATAAGGCTGTGAAGGAAACTTAATCCCGTTCTAGAACCAACATCAGGTGTCGACACAGGAATTCCATCGAGAAGAAATTTAAAATTACGTTGATGAAGAAAATCCATTCCGAGTATCATAGGCTCCGCTAGAGTTGGGAGCACGGATGCATTCACCGAGGTGCATTTCCCATTGTACCTTATTTGTACGGCATATTCGCCAAGACAGGTAGTTATTCGTTGATCGGCCAACTGAACTTGCCTGTTGGATGTCTTCGCGTATATACCCTTACTCTTTAAATGTTCTTCTACTGGGTTCGAGATGTATGTCAAAGAAGCTCCAGTGTCAACCAACGCTTCGATTCGCAATCCATATATATCAACCGGAATATAATAGCGATTGTGCTGCTTGACGATAGATGGAAGTACCTGTCGACAGGGGCAATCGCGAGAGAGTATGTTGACTTTCCCGCAATAGGAGCAAAACAATATCCGAGGGTTCGTACAAATGTGGCGGATATGACCTATCTCCTTGCAATCCCAACAATGGGTGCGTCTCTGGTAACTTACTGTAGCATCGGATATTATGTGCGAAGTATGGAGGCGTTCATTACGAGATTCGTCTCGTTTTAAAAGCTCGAAATCGTCGGTCAATGCTATTAGTTCATCTAATGTGTTAAAATCATTGCGTCGGACGTAATGTCTGTATTCTGGGCGAAGGCCATCATAGATACGGTCTAGATGATTCATGTCTTAGCGCTGGATGCTGTCGGGCTAAAGTTAACATGACCAACACAAAGTCTTTTGCCCTTGCCTTGCCGTGCTGCCTCCGATTATAGAAGGTATGTTCTATTTGGGTGAGGTGACGCCTAGACAGAAAAAATTTCTCTGCTTCCGTTCGAAACAAATTCCAAGTAGTTATGGTGTTTCGTTTGACTCGGTACCATGTCAAAGCATTGCCTTGTAGAGTGCCCAGCAACGTAGGAAGCAATCGATCCGTTGGAATATGGTAACATTCTGAAAGTTCCTCTACTCGTTCAAGGAATTCGTTGAGGTTGGCCCCCACTGAATATGACAGTCCCCATCTCTGTACGGTGTTCATAACGTCGGCGTCTGACATCTCGGGTTTTGAAGTTAGATGAATAGGGAGTTTGATCTGCATATCCTCTACGATACTTCCTTCATCAGATTTAATTTCATTTTCTAAATCCTTTAATAAGTCCTGGGACGATGATCGTAATCGTTTTAATTGTACAAACTCCGAAAGCTGTTTTCTAAGGTGTTCTACCGTATAGCCGCCAGTCTTAATGCCAACTTTTTGGCACTCTTCGACTAATCGATCTCTCCTCAGTAAATAAATCCAACCGAGGGAATCGGTATTTAAACATTGTTTTTGCTGGCTGATCGTGTTATTGTCGTATTTTGGAACCAATTCCTCCTCGCTGGCGGTTGTTTTAGTTTTTCCGCATTTCGTCTTGGAATCGGGTCCCTGCTCGGGCGCCATTTGTAACGAGGGGTTTTCTTTGGCTGGTGTATACTCAATCTCGTCCAGGGTCTGCATAAGGACCCACCAACCTTACGAAATAAGAACACAAGTGGTTTCCCTGACTAGGGCTAGTAAATGGTGTTTATTATGGTTTGATTTTCTTCTTATACACTTGTGTCAGAAATACGACAGATAACTTGTAGATTTACGGCAATGACAACTGCTTTTCGGTCTGAATTCAAATATCTTCGCTGGATACACTTGAGAGTCGCTAACGATGTCGATTTGTAGATAATCGAGAACTATTTAATTATCCCAGTACTGGTACGGTTAATGGAATTCTGGCATAAGTTTCGATTACCTGGTTCGGTTTCGGGTTTCGGATTTCAGGTTCGGGTTTCAGGTTCGGGTTTCAGGTTCGGATGCCAAATTCGTAGGACCAACTCGGGTGCTAGATTCGTATAGCAGGTTCGGGATCGTGGACTAAAATCGGCTACGACCAGCAGGTTCGGATTTCAGGATCGGGTTTCAAATTGCAGTGTAAGCTCGGCTTCGGTTTACCAGTTACATACATACATTTGTTCTTATAATATACTTATGAACTACCTTACAAACAGACAGCCAAAGCCGCTGTGGGAGAACAGACAACCGAAGTCGCTGTGGGGTACAGACAGCCGAAGCCGCAGTGGGGGAACAGACAACCGAAGTCGCTGTGGGGGAACAGACAGCCGAAGCCGCGGTGGGGAACAGACAACCGAAGTCGCTGTGGGGGAACAGACAGCCGCAGCCGCAGTGGGGGAACAGACAACCAAAGTCGCTGTGGGGGAACAGACAGCCGAAGCCGCGGTGGGGGAACAGACAACCGAAGTCGCTGTGGGGGAACAGACAACCGAAGTCGCTGTGGGGGAACAGACAGCCGAAGCCGCTGTGGGGGAACAGCAAACCGAAGTCGCTGTGGGGGAACAGACAGCCGAAGCCGCTGTGGGGGAACAGACAACCGAAGTCGCTGTGGGGGAACAGACAACTGAAGTCGCTGTGGGGGAACAGTCAACCGAAGTCGCTGTGAGTATGTATTATCACCCGATCAGAAGGATCAGGCGATGTTTCAAAAAAGGTAGTCACAAGTTCTGAAAAGAACTTATGGCTTATGGTCTGCACTGGTCGAAGTTCGGCTAGCGATTGACGACTGCTGCTAGTCAAACCTGTATACTTATACAATGTAGCGCCTTAAGTGAATGAGAATTCTAATGAGCGTACTACGAATTGCTCACTCTGAGTACTTGTTCCACGAGTAACGACAGTTGCATATGAGCTTTGTTTATGTATGAGTTAATGTATGAGTAAATTCTATTTATAGAATTTGTCTCGTTACAAACTCTGTTTATTAGTTTCACACTCTCTGAGAACAATGATATATTAAAAATACTTTCACAAGTTTTTTTTTACAATACACAAACTAAACAAAACTCGTAAACATACGTCACTCTCTAACAGTGAAAATAGTGAGAAAAAATATAAACAGAGAACCAAGATGTATCAATTACAAGGTGGTGTTGACATGTCAGCTGTTGGAAAACTTTTTTCATTTGTATTTATGACGAGGACTGTCAAATGGTTGTTTTGTTTACATTCGTTTGCATGTTCGGTAACAAATTCTTAATAAAAGATTGTGAAATGTATTGTATTTAATGACTTTCTGATGAAATAATAATCTATCGAATATTTTCAATCAATACTACTTCAGGAATTTTAGTTTCTTTTTATTTTTTCACATATTGACTCTTCGCGGGCAACAAACATCACAAACAACTCAGCTAAATTTGACAGCCATAGTCATAAAATACAAAAACAATCTCCCTGTTGTTCTTGTTGCTGTGAACTTGTTGTAGCTGATGCCACCACCTTGTAATTAGTACATCATGCAGAGAACTAACCCAAGAGAACTAACTAAAATCTCTCAAAATTAATCAAACAGTTATCGACAAAGACTTAAACACACTAACCACACCAACATCAAAACGTTCGAGAGAATTATTCCAACAAACTCTCGTGGAGAATGCAAAGGCGCCAAAACTAGCGTCGGACTCTCCCTCTTGCATTGTTGCGTTAATGAATGAGAGGTTTAAAGATCAGCTCGTCGCTATTAACGTGTTGATTACTCAAAGCGAATCCCGTCTGTTGCAAAAGTTTGAGCGCAAATTTGCGGAGATAAAGAGTAACATGGATGTCTTAGAGCAACGAGTCACTAAGCTAGAAACAGTGGTAGACAATATTGAGAGCCTTCAAATTTAAGTTAACAACCTGAAACAAAAAATACTGCGACAGGAAAATGCTACGGTGGCGTCGAACCTACGCATAAATGGCGTTCCATTTACAAATAATGAGGACCTACAGGGTATATTCAAATTAACCTGTGACACCCTGGGTATTCCGGTGCCCCCTGTTAAATCGATCTTTCGCCAAAAAACTCTCAACAGAACATGTTTCCAGATAACGACATCATGTTGAAGCTTTCGTCGCCATATGATAAAAACTATCTGTTAAAAGCTGTTGCAAATTTAAAAAAAAATGTAACAAAACTTTGATTTTGCTCAGGAGCATCGGATTTGACTCAGATCGTCCGATTTATATAAATGAAAATCTCACAAAGGCAAATTATGAAATTTTTAAATATGCAAATCGACTTAAAAAGAAACACCAGCTGAAAGCTGTTTACACAATTCGTGGAATTGTTCACATCAAAGTGTCGAAAAACCATTAGGCTGCGAAAATAGAACACATCGTTCAGTAAGAAAATTTATTTCGTGGCGAAAATTAATACTAATATACTTCTTTCTATTATACTAATCTTTTATTACCATCTTAATTTTTGAAATATTTATTACTTTTTTCTTATTTATTATATGATACTCATAATACACGAAACTAATATTTTTATTAATCAATATTATGCATGCAATACCTGTTATTTTATAATTATGACTAATATACATGTCAATGGCTAGCAATATATTAATTTCCAAAGATACGACTGCAATGATAAATTTGTCATATTAACGCCCAAAGTTTAAAAAAACAAAATTGACGAATTCAGATACACTTTTTCTAATTCAAAGGTTGATGTGGTCTGTGTTACGGAAACTTGGTCTGATGAATCGGTCTCTGATAATATAGTGAGTTTACAAGGTTTCAACATATTTCGCAACGACAGGAGAACTCATGGTGGTGGTGTTGCTATTTATCTTAGAAAGGGTGTTATTGCCAAATTATGTTGCATATCAAATGAAAGTGACAGGGCTGAGTTTATATTCATTGAGATTTTGTGTAGTGGTGATAAACTGCTCCTAGGATGTGTGTACAGACCAAATAGAAACATTGGATTTGAAACTCTACATAGTACTTTGGAAAACATTACGTTACCATATAAGGATTCAATCATTTGTGGCAATTTTAACAGTTATATTTTAAATGAAAGAAGCCTTTTAGAAATAATGACATGCTATAACCTCTTTCCAACCAATAACACTGTACCCACACATTTTAGTACAACAAGAAATTCATTGTTAGATATATTTTTTGTCAATAACCAACATAAAGTATTATTATCAGACCAAAAGTGCTGACACTTTGTTTTTCAAAGCACGATTTAAATTTTTGTTACCTACGGCAATTGATGTGAAAAAAATTTTGATGAATGTATAACATTTCACGATTTTAGCAAAATCAATTATAATGCTGTTTTATCTGAAATTACAGCAATCGATTGGAATGAAATTAATTACATATCATATGTCGATGGTCAAGTTGATTTTCTTCATAATATTATTACCCGAGTTTTTTTCCAGTCTGCTCCATTAAAAACCATACGTCCTAAAAAAGCAAGGAATCATTGGTTTTGTGAAGAAATTAAAGAAGCAATTGAAAAAAGAGATTTCGATTACAAGCGGTGGAAACGATTTAAAACTAATACCTTATCTGGTGAATTTTCAAGTTTTTGAAAATTTGTGAACGTTTTGATAAAAAGGTATAAACACTAGTATTATACACGAAAATTTAACAATGCTGTTGGATCACAGAAAACATGGAAAGTTGTGCGTGAAATTGGCATAGGGAAAACGAGATCTCATTGTTTATTAAATATAAATGTCAATGAAATGAACGAATCATTTATTAATAACCCGATTGTACAATCAAACAGAGAATTTTATCAACAAAATGCATCGAATACTGCAAATGAAAATTATTATTTTACTTGTGTGAACCGGTTAGATGTACTAGTCTGCTGCAATGCAGTTAAATCTAATGTAATTGATGCTAGTGGTGCAGTGTACAAAATCTATGAAGACTTGCAGAAAATATATATCTGGGTAATCGCAAAAGGATTATGCTGTAATGCAACAAAGTCTAAATTCATGGTAATTGGTCGCAAGAACCTTAAACTTAACTTTGATCCAATCATTATTCTAAACAACCAACGAATCTTTTCAGTTGAAAAAGCCAAAAATTTTTTCAATGTTGCGAATGTTGTGGAATATTCAACCTTTTACGCCAACAAATATTCGAATGCTTCTGGCAAAAACATATTTAATGCCAACTTTGTTATATGGGTGCGTATTATTCATGAGCTGTGACTCAAAAAGTTCCCGTAAACTAAATTTCACATACAATGCCGTGCTGAGATATGTTTTTGGTTTGAGAAAATTTGACCATCTCCTTAAAATAAAAGCTCTGATACTTTTACACAAGGTTATATACTCCATGGAACCAAGTTATCGTTACAGTCGACTATCTTTCAGTCAATCGCATATCAGAACATCAATTTTTCGTTGCGTCGATACGTCTTTGGAACATGCTACCCTCCAATATACAGTTTAATGGTAATGCATCGCACTTTAAAAATTCTATTTATGAGTACTTTAATAACATAACTTATACAAACAAAAAAATATAATTATTTCTTTTTAATTATTTTATCTACAATTACTTAAAAATTATTTGCAATGTTTCATCTTTAAACTAATACAATTTCTGTACTATAATTATAAGATGACTTGTTTTGTTGTGCAGAAAAAACAATAAATAAATACAAATATATGAATTCAGGTGTATGTGAAAGAGTTATGACCTCTACCGAAAAGGTCATAAAGCCCATTATTATTTATTGTCACAAACGGACGGAAGGCCCGTTGGGCGATTTGTCTTTTTAAACCCTCATCCATAGCGATGAGGCAGAATATCTGTTTGTTTTCCATGTGTGAATTTTCAAGATTTTCAAATTCAATCAACAAAATTTTTCAGGATAAATTTTGATTTTAAATAAAGAAATTTGGTTTTTAAGAATTAACCAACTTCATTGGCGATCCTGCTAAAACTAATATATAATAATATACAAATTTATGTGCTTTAACAAAACGCACTTCATTTTAAAGCATTATAACTAATTAAAAAACAAATATCATCATACAAACATCTTTAAATCTTTGTAATTTAACTAGAGGACCTGGCGAACAACTCCTCGCCCCTATTTTCAGATAATTTTCAGAGTGATAATAAAACACAAATAGACTTAATTTCAATGTGATTCATTTAAATGGAATTGCAATGAGTGGACAGTGATGTTTTTCGGCGCAAAAACAAACAACGGTTTTCCAAAGCGCGATAAGGCAACATACAGCTGACGGCGCGAAAAACAGTGAAAATCGAGATTTATTCCACAGACTTCGATTTATTGATTGTCATTGCAAAACCAAATCGAACGGGGAATTGGAATGGATGATCAGTTGGAATAATCGGAATTCGTAAGATAATGACTCTCCTTATAATTGGCCTTAGTTATCGTCGGTTAATTTTTTTATTTTATTTTAATTATAACCAATACAACACTTTGCGTCGTTGTTACGTTCAAAAAAAAAAACAAAAACACGACGCAAAGTGAATTATGATTTACTATAGCAAACCATGTAAAGATCGAAGATAAGTTCAAGAGTTATGAAAACACTACTTTTTAAAAAGAAAATTTAACAAAAAAGAGATTTAAAAAACAAATATAAAAGTTTTTGTTAGTGTATCATTTGATACTTTGGCTAAACGATCAGAAATGTTTTTCTTTTGTTGATATTAATGGCCAATTTATTGTCACGCACTATGATAACGCGTTTCGAACTCCATAACGAGGTCATATATATTTATTTTTTTGTATCCAGAAACAGCCCGTACAAATTTATAAAGATGTATTATTCTCATTTAAAAAAGCACAACACACTAATTGAAACTGAACTCTAAAATAAGCAAAACAAAGTAAAAATAAAACTATTAAAATTGTGCTGAGGGAATCCCCGAATTAAAGTCTCGAAACCAAAACAACACAACTTCGAAAATCTAACGACGCACAGTGAAAATTAGTACTAATTCAGCAGGGACGCAACTTCGAAAAAAACGCAAAACGAAACGACGCAAAGCGAGGTATTGTTGTATTGGTAATATATTTGTTATTATAAAATTTAGCTTACAAAAAAAAAAAAAAAAAAAATAATAAAGATAAAGAAAATATAATAATAAGAAAATAGTGCTTTATGTTAAAAACTGAAAAACATAATAAATCTTGTATTAAGATAAAATATTTAGAGTCATTAATTACAATGTGATAGTCAAAAAAAATGAACTTCGATGGATCCTTTTCGAACTATTATGGAACTATTGGAAGTGTCACTTCCAAATGTACTTTCGCACTCAGGGGACTCCCCTCTAATAACGAGTCCGCCAAATAACTTTTTTTTTGAAAATGCTATAAAAAAAACTACTGAATATTTTCTCAAATTTTCTTTTTAATTGAAAGTACAATCCTTCCGGTTAATAATGGAAAATAATTTCATTCAAATGGCTTCACGAATATTGTCTTTTAAAGCGTCAATTGTCTCTGGCTTGTCGGCGTAACACTTATCTATGAGGGCACCCCACAAATAATAGTCCAACGGTGTCAAATCGCAGCTCTGAGGTGGCCAAACGACATCAGCTCTGCGTCTGATAATGCGATCTTCAAAAACAGGGCGCAAAATATCGAGTGTAGCTTCTGTTGTGTGGCACGTAAAGCCGTCCTGTTGAAACCAAATGTTGCCAATATCCTCCTCTTATATTTTTGTGAACAGAAATTCGTTCAACATGGCCCGATAACGCTAACTGTAACGGCCACTTCTTGCTCATTTTCGAAGAAAAATGACCCAATTATGCCTCTGGACCAAAATCCTCACAAACAGTGACTCGTTTTGGGTGCATCGGCTTTTTAATGTATGCGTGCGGGTTTTATGTGCCCCAAATGCGACAATTTTGCTTGTTTACATACCCCGCCAAGACCAAAATGAGCTTCATCTGAAAACAGTGATGGTATACAAAATTGGGCAAAAATCGTCAATTTTGGGTTTTGAAATCGTCAAAACCTGATTTTAAAATCGTCAAAAAATCTTTACACAAAAATTAACTTATTTTATCCTGTATGTAACAAGCTAATGCAAAAGAAATCAATAAAATACATTTTTTTAACGTTTTATTTAAAATACTTATAAAATTTATTTAAATAAAATAATTCATTGAATAAAATAATATAAAAAAACAAACAAAAACTGAAAAAAAACATAACAATAACCAAAAAAGTGAGAGGTTACATATTGATATATTTTTAAAACCTTTCTAGTTTTCTCAGTCTTAAAAAATTATTTTAAAAAATAATTTTACATTTTAAGCAGATGTACTGTTATTTTAACATATGTCACTATTAAACTTTTTAAGTACGTCTGGCTTTACCTTTAAATCGTAACAATTTGCTTTATTTAATTTAAAGAAGTCTTTTGTGAAAAGAATACCTTCCATTGGATCTCTTTCTAATGGGTTTCTATATTTATTTTTATTTAAATTAACTTGACTAAACGCTCTTTCTACACTTGCCGGTAGTATAGATTTTTTTTTTTTTTATAAATTTTGTTAAAACTGGAAATAGTAGTTTAGAGTCCGCACATCTTAGCTCACAGACTGTTTTCCAAAATTTCAACAACTCTTCGTTGTTACTATTAATTATACTTCTAAAATCTAACTGGGATAATTCGCGGAACTCGGAGTCTAAACTTTGCAGTTCATTGTATTCAATAAAATGTTCATACTCTTTAACAATAATAGAGAAAGACTTTTCTGGAATTTGAATTTATTTTTAAATTTAAATCGTTTCAGAACTTGATCACAAAGTTCGATGTAAAAATTAATGCAGTTCATTTTAATTTCATCTATTTCATGTTGTGTTAATTTTGTTTCAAACTAAATTTCACTTGCATATAGTGTGTCATAAAGTATTGTTGCCATGTATTGTAGTGAATTCAACATTTTTTTGGCATCACTTTCATTGTGTGCTGATTAAGTTAGGGTTATCAAGCTCAAACTTGGAAAGGAAAGTTGTAATATGTAAAAATCGTCATTTAAGGGGTAAAAATCGTCAAATCGTCATTTCTGTTTTTTTGGTCAAAAAATCGTCAAAATGACGATAAATCGTCAAATATACCATCACTGTCTGAAAAGATGATTTTTTTTTCTGCAACATTACCATGATTTTCAAAGTAATGTCGCAATATTTCCCAGCGTTGTTCAAGCGCATACACAACCATATTCGTTCAGCGGGAGGATAAAACTAATTATTTGTCAAATCAGACATCAGCTTAGTGTTACCATTCACGAAATAAGCACTAGTTGAAAAAAAAACGTTAGATGGCGGACCCATAAGTTCGAAAAGGATTCATCGAAGTTCATTTCATTTCGGGTCAAAAACTATAACAGTGTTATTTTATACATTTTTGTTTATTTAATATGGTCGAATATAACACCATGCAATAGATTTTTGATCCCGGCTTCGAAATAGTTGATCCTTATGTAAAATTTCATGCTGAATTCAAATCTGCTCTCAGATATGTGGAAAGTAGAACGGTTTCTCGTAAAAAGTTCATTTTTAGTGTTTTGAAAAAATGTAGGTATACTTAAATGTCATTTTCTCTGGTTTTAGTCCACCGATATTTGCAAACTGTGACAAAAACAAAAGATAATAAAATTATTTATTAAAAAAAGATAGTTGTTTAAAATCCAAACATAAATGACGAAATAAAATTAGCTCCAATTTCAGACAATTACATGATAGAATAATATCTTACAAAAATTTTTTGCTCTTGATCATCAAAATAGTATAAGAAATACTTCCGCATATGCAGCATTTGATGAAATAACCCAAATTTTTTGTTAAGATATTCCTATTTAACTAACTTAACAAAATGCGTAGAGTTACGGGTCGAAGAGCAAGCAAAACAACAATCAATACTACTCTAAAAATAGGTATGTTTACTTAATTGTGAATGTAGCGTTTATTTTTTATCCGATTTTACAAAATATTTTTGTATGATATTATTTTATCATGTAATTGTCTGAAATTGAAGCTATTTTTACAGAAAGACGGAAAAAACATAATGAAAGGCAGCGAAAACTTGAAAAATCTTCAAAATTTTTACAAAAATCTAACTTTGAAGAGCCATAACTTCGTCATTTATGATTGCATTTCAAACAACTATCGTTTTTTTTTTTTAAGATTATTATCTTAAATTATTATCTTTTATTTTCGTCCTAGTTTACAAACATAGGTGAACTAAATCCAGAGAAAATGGCATATTAACAGACCAACTTTTTTTAAACACTAAAATTGGACGATATCTCAAAAACCGTTCTACTTTTCACATATCTAAGAGCAGATTTAAATTCAGCGTGCCATTTTACATTCAAATCAATTATTAAATGTCACGGATACAGACACTTTTGTAATTTTGTGACGTAGTGTAATTAAACAGGGCTTTAAAGAAAGCTATATTTTGATTGATTTTCCCTAATAAATAGTAATAAGAATCTTGTGAAAATCTAGTCTATCATGTTATAGCCATATTGAGATTTTGAATTTTTAATTTCGTTTATTTAAAATAGTTGAATATATGGTTTTTGAATTGCGCTGCGTTGTTGATGCTTTGTAGTTGCTGATTTTAAAACTAAAGTTCAGATGCATGAACATTATACCTCCATTAGATCTAAGAAATTATAAAAAGGTTATTTGGTTGTCGTGTTGTGATAATTTTATGTAAGTATATTAGGGTCAACATGTTAATAAATTTTCAAATGCCACCCCATATATCAGATTGAAATATTCAGACACCCTGTCATAACGCTTGAGACCATACACATATCTCGTGATGCTGTTGTAAGTAATCCGAAGTTTGTTTTGTAACAGGGTAAGAATCAAATAGGTTTTTGTCATTAGTTTTCGGATATGTAATGAAACCATTTGTTGTAAACCGTATGTTTCTTAGCTTACCATAAACTCTACCCGATGTTGCGTTAACATTATCGGACCAGCTCATATTATTACTTATTGTAATACCTAGATTTTTGGCAGTATTAACGAAATCATTATTGAATTCACCAAGATTGATAGTGCGATTTACTAAGGGATGTTGTCTTCTTTTATGAATTATTACGCACTTTGACTTTGACGGATTAAGACACAATTTGGTATAGATGCTATCTCCTGATAAATTTTCCGTATGCATTTATCAATTTAGGCGATATGCCAGGCAATATGATAGGATGTTACAATCAACGATATCAAGATATTTTGACTATCCTATTCATGTCAATTACAACTTCTTGACATTGAATCAATTTCAAACATGCTTGAAGTAAATCGGCAGCATTAGGCTGATGACAGAGTGACATATTGAAGTGAGAGAGAGTTAAAATACAAAATTTGGCATGGATAATGTATGGGTGCATGCGTTGTTTTTAAACGGTTTTTCGCAATGTTTTTTTTCATTGCAACCGCACGCGGCTATTTTTCCATTTGTTTGTGAAATCAAATTAAAAAATTGTGCAAATAAATGGATTTTGATACCGAAACAATTATTACGGAAGTGTTTCTCCTTTGTCTGGGACCAAAAAAATAACATTCACAACAGAATAATTGTTGAAACCAATTGGAATTACAAAATAAGACACACATAACATAAACAAATGAAAAACAAATACACTAAAGAGAGTGTAAAAAAGTTTGCGCTCTAATTCTCTCTCTCAAAAAGCACACAATGTAGCGCTTACTCTGACATGTCAAAGATTGATATAGCAATAAAGGTTGTAGCTTCAAGCATAGCAACGCCTGTAGCGCTCACTCTGTCATCAGTCTTAGATTTCGCGATGGCGGGAATCTTAGCCCACCAAATCGTCTCGAATCACCTCGTAAATTCTTTATCTTACGGTCAACTACTTTCAAAGCTTTTTTATGCGACATCTCATATTCAAATGTTGATTTTGCATTCTCGCATCAATATCGCTGTCGCTTTTGTCCCACAATGCGTTCGGGTTCCAAGAATGACATGTGACTCCGATGATTGCAAACAATGTATGTATTTGATTCGCTGAAGCAGATACAGTCGCATCGGCAAGCATTGAGTCTCAATGTTTATTATCGAGCAAATTTCAACGCATTTCAAGCGACGCACAATAACTGTGTATAATTATTGCACGACGTTTACGCCATCTAAGGTTTGAACGTCTAAAAGAAGGCTTTGTCCTCACTGATTTTCACAATTTCCAACCAACAAAGTTCTAAAAAACCATCAGATCTACCATTTCTTATGGAGAAAACGCTTGAAAGTCAGTCATAAGTTGGTCTTATCCACGATTGAAGGAAAAATATGTAATGCACACCGTTATGGTTACCGTAAGCTCAAACAAATAATACATGGAACAGAAACAGTAAACCACTTTTACTTCTAACTGGACAGCTGTCAAAAGAAGTGCAAGAATCACGAAACAAAGAAAATAAAAGTCAAATAAAGACATATTTCAAAGATGTATGGATCGGATGAAGATTCCTCCTTAGTTTTTAGTATAATTATTTTATTAATATTTATATTAACAAATCCATTTGACTGCATTGCTTCTCAGATGGAGGCTATTTCGATACGTCTTCAATGCCGACATTGAGAAAATATACCACTAGATCCTTGTGACCTCAAAAGATACCTCATACCAAAAGATTATCCACCGTGATGAATCTACAAATGATTCTTATGACTTGAGAACCAAAGACTACATTTGTGGACTGATTCCACTATTGTTTTAGCGTGGCTGCGAAAACCTCCCAGTCAGTGGAATACTAGCCAATAGTGTGATGACAATTATTGATATGGTAGGCAACGATAAATGGTCACATGTTTCTTCACTGGACAACTCTGCCGATCTTGCGTCTCGGGGTACTACTGCGCTTGGACTTATCAATAACGACCTCTAGTGGAAAGGTCCAACGTGGTTAGATCTACCAAAATCACAGTGATCTATTCGCCCTGCATTTTGGGAAACAGAGGAAGAGCTACGACCCGTAAAGACTCATGTCACACAGCTGGCTGGATATTTTGTCCAGTTCTTCTGATCTTCCTCGTGCAATGCGGGTAATATTGCAGCAAACCGTTTTCTCCGAATTCGGTCAGATGTCTGACTGAAAGTCTGCACAAGTTGCCGATTCTGATGCCGATGTCTGTCCGAAAGTTGTATGGGTGGTTGACAAGAATTCGGACCGAAATGTCGGGAAATTCGGAAACTTGTGCGGACTTTTCGGTCAGATATCTGAGGGAGATTTCGAAGGGACTTTTGGATTTTTCTGAAGGAACTCGGGCAAATAACACAGTGCAACAGTGAAAAAAATACAAAAACGGGATAGTATAGGTTCAATTCTACTATTGAAGGGTAATAAAACCCTATACTCAGTTTAGCGAGATTGGTGACCAATTTTTTTTATGAGCCACTAAAGATTCTCAAAATCAGTGAGCCCCATGAAAAAAGGTGTGATCAGTTTTTGTCCAACAGCTAACTCACACTTCGTGATAGCGCTAAACTGTATTCGGCAATAATGTAGCTGGGAGTTTTGCGCACTAACTTTATTAACAAATTATGTCAAAAAGGTTGGTTATTCCTGCCCTTTTTCAAAAAAAATTGAAAAAGAATTTATTATTTTTTCACTTTTTTGAGATTACTTTGAGGGAGTCCAAATTTTTCTCTAACACTGTTCGCCAAAATTGTAGCCCTGGTAAAGATAAACAACTTTCGTGAACAAATCAATCCAATCTGAACGTGTCTAGGCAACCTAAATAGCTCATAAAGTCCACGTTGATACCGGTTTTTCGAACCTTTACGCACTTATAAGCCAGTAACGTGGTTGAATATCAACCGATTTTAAATTTTTAGTGGATTTAGAAAGAAGAGACTGCGGCCTTTCCAACCATATATATAGTTATATTGGTAACTTGTCATATCTGTTTGTTTTTTGCCTCGAAATTTCAAACTTTTGTAATTTTTTCACTATTTTTAAGTTTGATAAAGTTTGTAGCCCCTATTTTATAAGGACACCCTAATGTTTACTACTTTATTCAGAAAGTGCACGCTTTCACGAGTTAAACGCATACTTGTTTGTTAAAATCTGTTAACAAATAGTTAAGTTATTAATGTTTTCCGAGGGACGCAACTATGCTAAAATCAAAGTTGAAGTAATTAACAACAACACCAAAACAATGCTTCTTCTTCAACTCTTTTATTTTAGTATACGATATGCAAGTTGCGTCCCTCGGAAAACATGAATAACTTAACTAGCTGTTAACCGATTTTTACAAACACATATGCGTTACACTCATGAAAGCGTGCACTTTCTGAATAAAGTAGTAAACATTAGGGTGTCCTTATAAAATAGGGGCTACAAACTTTATCAAACTTAAAAATAGTGAAAAAATTACAAAAGTTTGAAATTTCGAGGCAAAACACAAACAGATATGACAAGTAACCAATATAACTATATATATGGTTGGAAAGGCCGCAGTCTCTTCTTTCTAAATCCACTGAGAAATTTAAAATCGGCTTATAAGTGCGTAAAGGTTCGAAAAACCGGTATCAACGTGGACTTTATGAGCTATTTAGGTTGCCTAGACACGTTCAGATTGGATTGATATGTTCACGAAAGTTGTTTATCTTTACCAGGGCTACAATTTTGGCGAACAGTGTTAGAGAAAAATTTGGACTCCCTCAAAGTAATGCTCAAAAAAGTGAAAAAATAATAAATTCTTCTTAAATTTTTTTTGAAAAAGGGCAGGAATACCAACCTTTTTGACATAATTTGTTAATAAAGTTAGTGCGCAAAACTCCCAGCTACATTATTGCCGAATACAGTTTAGCGCTATCACGAAGTATGAGTTAGCTGTTGGACATAAACTGATCACACCTTTTTTCATGGGGCTCACTGATTTTGAGAATCTTTAGGGGCCCATAAAAAAAAATTGGTCACCAATCTCGCTAAACTGAGTATTGGGGTTTATTACCCTTCAATAGTAGAATCGAACCTATACTATCCCGTTTTTGTATTTTTCAAAAAGTCATCATTTGTTGCATAGTGTAATCCGAAAATTGCCTGAAATATCTAACAGTATAGGGAAATTTCTTACGAGAATTCGTGAGATTTTCTGAATAAATTTACGAAAATCGTTAGAGATTTCTGTTATTTTTCTAATCCCATTTGTTAATTAAGTACAGAGGGTTGCCAGATCTTACAATATTTCCAGAATAATTACCAGAAAATTTCTAACAACCATGTAAAGTGCAAATTTAGCGTTAGCAGAAAAACCATTATCAGTACATTGTAGAACAATAATATTGCCATACTTTTGGCAATCGTGTACACACAATATGTTGCTATTATCAAATTATTGCTCGATGATTGGCAAACAGTTTCGATTGTCCGATGTGCGAAGTTTATGCAACTGCAAATACACAAATAATTTATTGGCAACACTGTCATCAAACTTTTAAAAACCAAACAAAAGTGCAACATAATAATTAAATAACAAATCAAATTGTGGTGATACACTTGTGTTTACACCTTGAACACAATTTGTAATTCAATCAAATATGTTGTTTCATTTTAAGTCTGGTTTAAATCAAAAATATTTTCATTCTAATATTTTTTCTTTCAATAACTGGTTGTGAATAATTTCATATTTTAATTGTTGTGAATAATTTTTTATAATAATTTTTTTTACAATATATAAATATTGTGCTGTGTCCTGTAGCCCATAATTTGGTGACCCCAACAATTGAACATAATGGCACTTTTTCACACACAATCGCGCGG
Source organism: Muscina levida (assembly GCA_964034835.1). Classification (NCBI taxonomy): domain Eukaryota; kingdom Metazoa; phylum Arthropoda; class Insecta; order Diptera; family Muscidae; genus Muscina; species Muscina levida. The sequence goes on from OZ035880.1 coordinate 72,027,912, forward strand.
ATGCGGAGATTCATTAAATCAAGAAGAGATAATCCCTAACATTCCTCCACCAACACCACCATCTGACGCAAACGTTCCAACGCCTAATTTAATGGATGAAGAAAATCCATGTTTTCAAATTGATGCTGCATCTTCAATCAAATTTCCTCCATTTTGGCAAAAGAACCCAAAGGGTGTGGTTTTTCCAGGTGGAAACAATTTTCAGTTTGCAACGCATCTCATCGGTTGAAACTAAATTCCGTTACCTTGTTGCAAATATCGACCCAGGAACACTTGATCTTGTTAGTGATCTCTTGGATAGTACCCCAAATGGAAATCGGTATGAAACATTAAAATCAAGAATCATCTCGTTGTTTTCCGAATCAGATGAGCGTAAGCTAAAACGCCTTTTAAGTGGTCAAGATCTTGGAGATCAAAAACCTACCCAATTTTTACGCACAATACAAAACCTGGGCCAAGGACAGGTTGGTGATAAGGTAATCCGTTCATTATTTCTTGACAAATTACCAGAAAACGTTCGGGCAATACTTGCGATCAGCGAGCAGCAAGACGTTAACAAATTAGCAGCCCAAGCTGACAAAATTATGGATATGACACAGCCGTCAACTATAGCAAGTATGGATTCACATCATTTTTCAAAATTTGCAACAAGACTTGAAGCTTTAGAAAACAATATGGAAAAAATATTTCGGAATCGTAGCCGTAGCAAGACACTAGATTTACGAAGAAATCGTTAAAATCAAGAGAAAATATAAGTTTTTGCTGGTACCACAATCGATTTGGTAAGAAGGCAACAAAGTGTATTGAACCATGTACGTATTAGAGTTTCTCTTTTTCCCGGGCTTTTCATTTCCCGGGAAACCGGGAAAATTTTTTGCCTTTCCCGGGATCCCGGGAATTCCCGGGAATTTTCGTGCAGTAGAAAAACAAGACAAACTATGTTAATTTTTTTCTCAATTTTGCAGTATGAGGAAACATAACAAACGAAAAACATTCATTTAAATGTGTATGTATATAAAAATATGAGTTAAACAACAAAAGTTAATTTGTCATTTTGAAAACATGTTTTGAAAACAGAAAGATCGTTAATAGTTTCATCAGACAGTCTGTTTCTAATTCTATTTACAAATTGCCCTGTTGTTGAAAACATTCTCTCGCTTTCAACTGACGTTGGCCTTATTGTCAGAAGAGCATTCGATAAAATGGTGAAAATTTCCGTTGCTTTTCCACTTGCTTCGTAAAATTCAAAATCCTTTTTTATCGAGCAATTAAGTAGTCTATTACTTGATGCAACATTGCATTTGTTATGGCATCGGTTAAAATATCCTCAAATGGTCTTTCGGTACTAATGTCACAAATAGGACAATAAGGAAAATAGGACGATAACGTCTTCTTAAAAAAGACAAGTATAAATTTGTTCAGCGTACGCGATCACATTTTGTTTTGAAGCATGAAATAAGTTATTGGCAATCTTATCAAATACTGTTGGATCTTTAAGATACTTCACTAAAGTATAAAGTCGCTTGCCCCTTCTTTCTTCGATTCGCTTCTTAAAAGTTTCTAAAATTTGATCTGCTAAAGGTGTTTTAATTTCCCGGGAATCCCGGACGAATTTCCCGGGAAACCGGGAATTAAAAATGACCGGGAATCCCGGGAATTCCCGCCCGGGAAATCCCGGGAGAGAAACTCTAGTACGTATTCAAAAAACTAAAATGTGCATCGGAGTGCGCGGCCGCCGATGTTATAGCTATTTCTAAATCGTGCCGTCTTTTTATTGTCGATCATCTGTCCAAGAAAACTTTTCTCATTGATACCGGGGCAGACGTATCTGTGATTCCTAGAGACCACAGAATTGCAAGTAAAACTTTTATAAATTCTAACCAACTGTTTGCCGCAAATGGATCCGAAATCAAAACATTTGGAACCGTTGTTCTACAACTTTCGCTCGGACTCAGGAGATCTTTTTCTTGGTTGTTTATAGTCGCTGACGTGAATAAATGCATAATAGGTTCAGATTTTTTGAATCATTTCAATTTGCTACCAGATTTGAAAAATAAACTGCTTGTCGATGGAACTACGCTTCTCTTTTCAAAAGCAAGTCTTACCACAGAACCTTCTATTGGAATTTCTACAATTTCTAACAATCCTTCACAATTTCAAAAGCTCTTGGAAGAATTTCCGGAGATCCACAACGTAGCTCTTTCGATTGGAACCAAGAAACATTCAGTTTTTCATCGAATAGAAACAGTGGGACCTCCTGTTTGCGCAAAAGCGAGACCATTAGATAAAAAACGTTTGAACGTAGCAAAAAGTGAATTTCAATTAAGATAGACAATGATATTGTTCGACCCTCCAAAAGTAAATGGTCCACTCCATTACACATGGTTGCAAAGAAGAATGGCGACTGGAGACCCTGCGGAGACTTTAGATTTTTAAACAAAATTACAGTTCCTGACAGGTATCCGATTCCGTTCATCACAAACTATGCAGCTGCACTCCATGGTTGCAAATATTACACAAAATTAGAATTGGTTCGAGCTTATCACCAAATATCTATGCATCCTGATGATATCTGCAAGGCTGCTATCATCACTCCGTTTGGAGTGTACGAATTCCTTCGAATGCCTTTCGGACTTCGGAATTTGGCTCAAAGTTTTCAACGCATGATGGATGAAATACTGCGTTTGCATGCTTAACTTTTATCGCCGTTTTATTCCGAACGCAGCTCAATACCAAGCTCCGTTAAATGCCTACATGAAGGGAGCAAAGAAGAAAGACAAACGCAAAATTTATTAGACGACAGAAGCAGAAGAAGCTTTTGAAAAATGCAAGAACATAATCGCTAATGCTACAATGTTATCTCATCCTGTGGAAGATGCTGAGATTGCGCTTAAGGTAGATGCATCTTATTATGCTGTTGGCGCTGTCGTCGAACAACTTGTAGGTGATAAATGGCAACCACTAGCTCTTTATTCTAAAAAGCTAAGCCCAGCCGAACAGAAATACAGCGCTTACGATCGTGAACTTCTTGCAGCTTATTTAGCCGTTAAACATTTTCGACATATGTTGGAAGGTCGTGATTTTACCCTCTACACCGATCACAAACCTTTGACGTATGCCTTCAATCAAAACCCAAACAAAGCATCACCGAGACAATACCGTCACTTGGATTTCATTGGACAGTTCACATCCAAAATCGTACACATATCTGGTATTAACAATACAGTTGCTGATGCTTTATCAAGAATTGAGGAAATTAATGCTCTTGACTACCTTAAACTAGCTGAGGAACAAAATTCGGATGAGGAACTAAAAAAACTTCTTTCGCCCGATTCTAGTTTGCAAATCCAACAAGTTCAGATTCCCGGTTCTCACATTAAGATTTATTGCGATATATCTCAAGGCAAAGCAAGACCCTTTCTTCCAAAATCATAGAGCTCTCGGCTCGCGAGCCTTGGGCCCAAATAAAGAGCTGGCTTGCGAGCCAAGAGCTACACAATTTTAAATGAGCTCTCAGCCCGCAAGCCAGGAGCCCAAATAATGATCTGGCTCGGGAGCCAAGAGCCCAAAAAAGAGCCAGCTCGAGAGCTAGGGTTGCCAGATCCAGATTCGCATATTGGCTCGCTCTCGAGCTAGGAACCACAAATTTCAAACGAGCTCTCGGCTCGCGAGCCTGGGGCCCAAATAAAGAGCTGGCTCGCGAGCCAAGAGCTACACAATTTTAAATGAGCTCTCAGCCCGCAAGCCAGGAGCCCAAATAAAGAGCTGGCTCGCGAGCCGGGAGCCAAGAGCCCAAAAAGAGCCAGCTCGAGAGCTGGGGTTGCCAGATCCAGATTCGCAAAAAGCTGGAAATTCTGATTAAAAAAGCTGGTTTTTTTAAAAATAGCTGGACATTTTTAAAAAATGTTTTGTATAAAAATTTTTTACTTTAAAAAACATTTTTTAAAATTGTTGGATAAATAAGTAATACAATTGAACTTCAATATTTTTAATTGAGTCTTTCCAATTCTTGAGATTTTAAATAAAACTTTAAAACAATAATAAAACTTGCACTTTTCACTCAAACCTCTGAGAATTAAAATTAAACAATAAACACAAAAAGAAAAAAACAAAAATCTTAATATAAAAATAAGGACATTTATGACACAAACATCTTTGCTTTAATTTTTTCCCAAATTACATACTGTTTAGCTGGACAAATTTTATCTTAGCTGGTCACTGGACAACTATAAAAAAAGCTGGACAATTCAGCCGGTCTGGCAACCCTATCGAGAGCCCATTTGAAATTTTATGGCTCTTGGCTCGCGAGCAATGTACCAAAAGTACTTTTATTGGCCCAAAAAAACTTTTCTGTTGCGCAAAATACTTTTTTTTACCAGAGTACTTTTTGTACCAAAAATACTTTTAATGTACTTTTCGGCACAAAGTACTTTTTTTGTACCAGAGTACTTTTATGTACCAAAAGTACTTTTAATGTACTTTCCGGCACAAAGTACCTTTTTTTGTACTAAAATACTCTTTTGTACCAAAAAGTTCTTTTAATGTACTTTTCGGCACAGAAAAGATATTTTGGGCCAATGAAAGTACTTTTTGGCATAAAAAAGTATTTTTGGTACTAAGCTCGCGAGCCAAGAGCCACAAAATTTCAAATGGGCTCTCGAGCTGGCTCTTTTTGGGCTCTTGGCTCCAGGCTCGCGAGACAGCTCTTTTTGGGTTCTCGGGTCTTAGCTACGCGAGGGCTTTTGGCTCGCGAGCCGATAATCAATAATAAATAAATAAAATTCTCTTAATTTATTTTAATTTTAAATACCCAATTTACCATTTGGTAAACACACAACCGAAGGACATATTAACGGTTTTTGGGGAGTATATTGTTGCCGAGCTTAGAAATCTGCCTCCTGAAGTAGTTCCACTTGCTAGAGCGAAATTTTGACGAGCTTTTATCGACATATTGGATGAGGTGGCTTTCCAATCGGCTGTATTCTTAAGTATTTTTAATAACTTTATAATCCAATACAGGTACCACAACAGCAATGAATGTAACGCAAATAAAGGAAAATTACAAAAACAAATACAGAAACATATATGTATTTGGAAGGAAAAATTTAGCATGTCATTTAAAATATTGCTGTCTGAGCACATACATGATAGAAAATTATTCAAATATTTTCTATTTTTCTTTGACAGAAAATTATTTTCAGTTTTTAAAATTGTTCCTTTATAGTTCTGTACACCACAGAACGAACTTCTTGAATGAGAACTTTTTCAACGCTCACTTCCCTTTCCGCTTTTCCGGTGTACAGATCTACTGTCTCTTTCTTTCACAATAGAAATCAAAATGACATCAAACACAACGAGTACTAAAGTACAAACTACAGCGCTGTCGTATAGCACTATGCTCTAACACGGCCATCCTGCAATATCATCGCTCTCGATGAATCAAAAACTTTTTGTGTGCATAACAAGAATATAATTTATTTCAAAACTCATTTCAAAATCTTGGCATACAAAACAACGCCTCATTTCTTTTTCCAAAGCAGTTAAAAGTTCACAAATCAGCTCTAGTCATCCATTCCCATTAATCAATAACAACATCGATATCTGTAAAAATAACACAGTGATACAAATGTGAAGAAAAAAAATATACAGGGGTTCTCATGTAGCACTTCTGTTAGACTGGAGTCCATAGAGTAAAGTGATACTTTTAGTTTTTCTCGGTCACTTCGTTAAGTAATGTTTTTATAGCAAATTAAGTGAAATGGCGATATTCCTAAAATTACAAGTTCCAAAATTCATAAGTCTTCTCTATGTAAACCGATTTTCAAAAGCTTACATCTTTTGTAAAGCTATGACTTTCACCTTTTATTAAAAAAAAGAATTTTGAAAATCGGTTAAAAAATAGTGAAACGACGGCTGTTTAAGCAAAACAACCCCGGAAAAAAATTGCGAATTCTCATTTTCCCAACGCTCTCAGTTGATCATGAAGCAGCGCAATGTATATTTTTTATTTTTGTATTACGCTATATTGAAGTAGCTTTCTAAAATAGGTAAGTTTATAAGAATCGGTAAAAAAATGAACGAGTTATGCTAATTTTTGTAATATATATTTCGACATTCTTTGAAATATGTAGTACGAATTACTTGTTGTGTTACATATACGTCATACGTATTTGTACAAAGTGACACACACACTCTAAGGAAAAACCACAAAATGACGCGAACATGTTATTACAAAATTAAGCATAACTCATTCATTTTTCAACCGTTTCTTAAAAACTTACCTATTTTAGAAAGCTACTTTAATATAGCATAATACAAAAATAAAAAATATACATTGCGCTGCTTCATGATCAATTGAGAGCGTTGGGAAAATGAGAATTCGCAATTTTTTTTCGGGGTTGTTTTGCTTAAACTGCCGCCGTTTCACTATTTTTTAACCGATTTTCAAATTCTTTTTTTTTAATAAAAGGTGAAAGTCATAGCTTTACAACAGATGTAAGTTTTAGAAAATCGGTCTACAAAGAGAATACTTATGAATTTTGGAACTTATAATTTTAGGAATATCGCCATTTCACTTAATTTGCTATAAAAACATTACTTAATGAAGTGACCGAGAAAAACTAAAAGTATCACTTTACTCTATGGACTAACAGAAATGCTACATGAGAACCCCTGTATATTTTGTGTGTAGCACAGTGTAATCATTAAAATCTCCATAAGATTTAAAATCGCAACTCAGAGGCAATATTAAGCTTGTTTGCACATTAACCACACGTTATGGCTCAGAGGCAATCTTAAGCTTGTCCATAACTTTAGTCAAAAACTTACTTCACTCGGAACTTTAGGTCTCAGAGGCAATATTAAGCTTGACAACAAGTACATTAACCGAACGTAATGGGTCAGAGGCAATCTAAAGCTTGTCCACAACTTCAGTCGTACGCTTACTTTATGCTTTGTCTCAGAGGTAGTTTTAAGCTTGACAACTAGTGTATTAACCAATATTAATGGCTCAGAGGCAATCTTAAGCTTGACCCTGAATTCGATTTTTTTTTTCTATTTTAATGATGGAATCAACCAATTTTTACCTTGATTTATCCTGTGACCTGCTAATCGTTTGTAGTCTCAGTAACAGGACGAATAACCTCCCTTGCAGCAACTACAATAGTACGGCAGCTATCTTTTTTGAGTTTGTAACGATCATTAGAAAGAATGCCGACTATTTCATACGGGCCCCGATAATATGCTTGCAGTTTCGATTTTCGTATCTGGTTACTGCAGTACACCACCCTTTGACCAATTTTTAATTCAGTTGGCTTACTTTTATTTAAATCAAATCGTATTTTCATTCGTTTAGCGTTTTTCTCTGTTCGCCTATTAACGAGGTTACGTATTGCATTCACATTATCGTACTGCGGCTCAACTTCTAATTCATTTAGAAGAGGGCCAACATCTGGAGTACGTCCTGTAATTCCTGTCAATATTTTTAGTGGAGAAAACCCAGTCGTTTTATTGACTGTCGTGTTAAGAGCTAACTGAACACGACTGACGTAATTGTAAAATTCCTTTACAGTTTCTGCAGCTGTCAGCGTTTTACACGGGAATAGTATCACGAATTTGGTAAATGCATCAATAATGATGAAAATATAACGATGTTCCTTTCCTTCAAACGGACCCATGAAATCTGCATGTACCACATCAAATGGAATTGGTTTCTTGTCAATTGGATGAAGCTCACACTGTTTTTTCCCGAAGGTCTCTTAGCTACCAGACAAATTAAGCAAGATTCAACAAATTTTCTTACATTTTTAGTCATATGTGGCATCCAAAAGTTTTCTTTCATTTTCAGCAGTGTCTTTTCCCATCCAACATGGCAGTTCTCTTCATGGAAACGTCTTATTATAGTCAGTCGGCATTGTTGTGGCACGTAAATTTTTCTGGTATTTTCCACATTTTTGTATAAAAGCCCCCTGTCCAGCGAATACTGCGCTATGGTGCTTGTATCCTCATTTTTAATTTTATTGATAATTTCAATTGTAGCTGGATCATTTTGTTGCTCAATATGGAACCACGTCTCGGATAAACTGTTTATTTGGCAACAAGTTTTAACTGGTATATTACGACTTAAATAATCTGCATGAGACAATTTTCTCCCTTTCCTATAGACAATTTCGAACTCAAAATCTTGTAGAAAAATCCACCAACGAGCTACGCGAGGCAGCAAATTTTTCTTTTCTTTTGTTGCTTTTAGAGCATTGCAATCAGTGACCAACAAAAACTTAACACCCAGGAAATAGTGCCGAAAATGTTTGACTGTATTAACGACAGCGAGCGTTTCCAATTCATAACTATGATACTTAGTTTCATATGCTTTAGTGGCCTGGCTATAATACGCAACTACGTGAAGCTTTTCATTTACTCGCTGAAACAAAATAGCACCATATCCAAGAGCACTCGCATCAGTATGCAGTTCTGTAGGAAGATCCGGGTTAAACCATACAAGTAATGGTCTAGTAGTTAGTTGCTCAATTATGTATCGTTTTGCTGCTTGACACTCTTCACTCCAGAAAAATTGAGTATTGTTCTTCGTTAAAGCTGTTATACAGGAAGTCTTAGCCGCAAATTCCGGTACAAACTTTCGAAAATAGTTTGCCAATCCCATAAATTGACGTACCTGTTTAACATTACTTGGCGACGGAGAGTTTACCAATGCTTCAATTTTAAATTTACTAGGTCTAATACCATCTGCAGAAACTTCTCGACCTAAATATTCAATAGTATTTTAAAGAAATTTGCATTTGTCCATATTTAATGAAAATCCACTACTTGTCAATGCTTTCAATACGACATCAAGTTTCTCCAGGCCCTCATCAGTAGTTTTTGATGGTATCAAAACATCATCCATATAAACTAAAGCCACGTTACCTTTCAAATTTCCCAATGCCACATTGAACGCTGAAAAACTGCAGGAGCATTAGCTAGTCCAAACGGCATACACACGTACTCATAATGCCCATCGGGTGTTACAAACGCTGTTTTTTCTATGGAATCCTCAGCAATAGGGATTTGGTGGAAATCCGAGGCCATATCCAAAGAAGTCAAAAAATTATTTCCTGCCAATTCATCAAGATGTTCCTCGATTCTCGGTAACGGATAACGATCTCTTACTGTGACCTTATTGAGTGCCCTATAATCGACACATAAGCGATTCTTTCCATTTTTCTTCTTTACAAGAATCATTGGACTTGCATACGGTGAATGACTTTCCCTTATTATGCCATTGCATAACAAATCTGCAATGATTTCCCTTACCACCTGACGTTCACTGGACGACATTCGATATGGCCTGTAATAAATTGTCGTATCTTTCATTAAACGGATATTAAGAGTCCCAGTATTAACCTTTGAAGTAGGGAATCCCATAACAATGTTTTGCGAATACTTTTCCAAAACAATATTTAATTTTTGGGTAACAGACTTTGACCAATTAGCATTTGGCTCATGCTTTTCTTTGTTACTGGTACACTGATTTACTGATTGACTGCGGTGTAAGGATGATCCACTAGCATTCACGGTAATCGTTATGGTAGGATCTTTCAAAACGTCTCTACCAATTATTATTTCATTTTGTAGATGCTTACTGTCAATTACATGCAAAGTTACCTCAAGAACTAGGTCTTCAAATTCTAGAGATAGATCAAGTTGTTCAGTAAGTAAAACAGGCTCTTTTCCAATTCCCTGAATGGACAGAAAATTCGCTGTTCGTTTGCCGGGTATGTTATCAGCAATATCTGTTCTAATCAACGAGCAGTTAGAACCAGTATCAAGAAGGCAAAAATACGATTTCCCATTAATAACCACAGGTGTGAGATTTTTTGGAAATGCATCGTCTTTACAGAGATTCACATGTTTTCGTTCCATTCTTTGTTTAGCCCAGCAAGTTGTTTCTTCGTGTCCAGCTTTTCCACAATATGAACATTTGATTTTTTTCTCAAAATGTTGATCCAATATTCTCCTCGATGTGCTTTGTTCTGACAAGTCATTCATTTTAGATTTTTTAGTGCATTTTGACCTAATATGCCCCTTCTTTCCACAATCGAAGCATATTCTCTCATCCTCCATTCGTTTTCGTTTCAGTGTAACTTGAGTACTAATTTCAGCCCCAGCCGTAGTAACTGACCTATAAGGCAAATGATAGTTCTTGCGTAAACGGCATAATGAATTTTCTTGCTTGTAAAGAGGTATCTCACGGATGGAAGACAAGTGATCAATCAAACTTTGAACTGAAGACGGCATAACAAATGTTAATGAATTTCTTAAATTACCCTCAGATATACTCCCAATAATAATCTTAATAATTTTATCTTCCGGTATTTCAAAAGGTAATCGGTTTACTTGTGATACCTTTTCCATGACAAAGTCGGCATACGATGTAAACTCAGCACTTTCAGAATTAGCAACTAAACGCAGCTGTGCAACAATATCTGTGCTATTCGTAAACGCATGAATCAACGATGCACGTACCAACTGTAATGTTGGTAGCCATATTTGCCGTACCAGGATTTTGCTCTTCCAAGCAAAGAGCTTTGAACTCTGGGTATGATATCGAAATTTTCTAACCTATCACGCTCTACCCTCGCATCAATATCAAGGCACCACCTTTGTACATCCATGCGAGAATGATCTGGGTCAAAATTTGGAAAACCTGTTACCTCTTTGTCTGTTTGCTTCCGTTGAGCAGCTTCAATAATTTTGTTCATAGCATCTGCCGTAATGACGAAGTTTCCATGGGGAAGGCCAACATCCGCATCTGAACGCAACCCCTCAGGCAAGTTCCTAGAATTATCTTGTTCCGCCATACTGAATTTTCGCTTGCCTCAAGCAAATTTCAATATATAAACCAGCGGAATAGTATTTCCTCTCGTCCAACTCAAAAATGTTAGGCAGAAACGATCCCACTTCTGATGATAGAAAATTATTCAAATATTTTCTATTTTTCTTTGACAGAAAATTATTTTCAGTTTTTAAAATTTTTCCTTTATAGTTCTGTACACCACAGAACGAACTTCTTGAATGAGAACTTTTTCAACGCTCACTTCCCTTTCCGCTTTTCCGGTGTACAGATCTACTGTCTCTTTCTTTCACAATAGAAATCAGAGTGACATCAAACACAACGAGTACTAAACCATGTCCTAGTAACCACGAAAATCATAACCTTTTGTAATTTTTCTGGAAAAAGTTCACGCACCAATTGGGTTTTCTAAACAGGTGTATAAAAAATTATTTTAAAATTTATTATTTTTTTATTTTTATTAACTTTGTTGGTCAATTATCAACAGGCTGCCACCTGCGATAAATGTTGCAAGTGTTAGTAAACAAATTAACTATTAGCATTAGGAGAGCTTATTCGTTACATATTTTTAATTTTTTTTCGTTAAAAAAGGTTAAAGATTCGTTTAGGTTTGCGGAAAAATCTCTTACCATCTCTAAATATTAATGAAATTTCATACTTAAGCTTTTTTTTGTTTTAAACATATTATTAATTTTCCTTAACCAAAAAAATAAAAAATTTTCAAAACTTCATCGCGGTTGGTGCGTGAACTTTTTTGACCTTAGCGAAAAAATAAATATACGTTCCCTTATAGTTTTTATATGCTCTATTGGACTGTGCTATGCCAATTTTGATATTTTAAAAAATTGTTAAAAAGTTATATCCCTAATGTACATATATAAAAGAACAAATAATAAAAATGTTTTTAAATTCGTGGGTAGTAACGAAAGATGTACATATACAGGTCAGAGAACCAAACTGAAAATCAGCCAGCCGAGCCGCCGCCGATGTGATCAGGTGCCGCCGGTGCCGCTGTTTGCTTTGAGAATGAAGCCGCCGTCGGCTAATTCGGCACAATCAAGATCCGCCTTAGAGGTATTAGTTGTTAGCGTTATTTAACACATTATTTGTAATATTTTACTTTTTTCAGTTTTTCAACACTAATATAAAGATCCGTTAGTTGAACTGGAATCATTTTTAATAAAAATTCTCGTTAAACCGAGACAATGTCGCTCTAAAAATCACTTAAAGATTTCTTTCGTCAAGAAGATTCCAGTTCGAAATCTGAAAGTGATGATAAAAATGTCAATAAAGAGCCGCAAGATGTGGCTTAAAAAAGCATATTGTGCCAAAAAGTGGGTCTGGTGCAGAGTGTTTGAGCCATTTTGGAACCCTATTCGTGGGTAAGAAGGAGGCAATGAAGAATTACAAATTTTGTATACACTGTTTCGAAGAGTAGGTGAAATTGAAAGGGTAAGATATTATTTGTTTAATATATCCTTATATATGGAGTGTAGGTAATCATTTTACCTGTAAAAGTGGCATCCCATAGAAAAGTATCTTCATAAAGACACAAGTGCTCATTATGACTCCTTTATATGTAAAATTATTACCTTCACTTTTCACATATTGAAAAGCTACAACAAAATCATTTTCCAAAAAAGAAAATTGTCACCATGAGTACTTTCCAAATGAAAAAATGTCTGGTTAAACTTATCCTATAAAAAATTGCTTATGGGGACTCTTTTATATGTAAAATTAATACCTTCACTTTTAAAATATTGAAAAGCTACTACGGAATCATTTTCCAAAAAAGAAAGTTATAACATTTATGTATTATACAAAAAGTATCGTTTATCTCTTTTGGCCTACTCACATTTTCAAACCACTTCTCTATAATTACCAATTGTTTTTTTTCCTTAAAGATTTCGATGGTCGACATCCACAACGAACTATAGATATCATCTTAACAATGTGCATAAAATAAATGTAAAAAGATGACACTAAGTGGTCTAACATGTGAAAATCCAGAATATTCTGGATTCACCCACGCAAGGCGAATTGCGAAGCTGTGCTGTGTGGACCTGCAGCCATTTAATATAGTGGAACGTCCTGGGTTTCAGAATTATCTAAAATACATCTTGCCAATTGCAACGACGGTGGGTACAACCGCACTTGATGATGTGTATCACATTTATTTTGAAAAAATTAAAGACGTTCTTTCAAAATCACCCCCACAAATGACAGTTGTTTTGAACATGTGGAGACAAATTTAAAAAATTGTCATATGTTAACTTGAAAATTAATTTTTGCCAAAATTTCAAAGTATATATTGTGTCAATATAAACGGAGTATTTCCCCCATCCTCACACTGGAGATGCTATAGCCACAAACATTTTGGAAAACATTTAATCTTGACGGAAAGAAATTGACATCGGTGAAGAGTGGTGGAACAAATATCGACGCAAGTTTAAAAAAAAGTAATATCCAGAGGATGGGCTGCATAGCCCACACAATGCACAGACTCCTTACCCTCGACATTTTAAACAACTCTGAATTTAACACATTAAAAGAAATGATAGCGAAATTGAAAAACATATATCGGGCACTCTTGTACAGATGAGAGCAAATACAAGAGCTGCAGCACTTGAAGGATTCGCAGAAAATATATACTTATAAATAAAATACAGTGCATAAAAACAGCCATCGATATGGATGACAACATAGTTGTCACTAATGACCTAATTGAGGAGTTGGAAAATCAATTAGCGTTAAAAGGTTCCAAGTCGCAAACACTCAAAAACTTTATTGAAACACGATGAAGTTCCATGCTGCAAATGGTAAAAAGTTTTTGTAATATAAAAAACACCACACCATTGAGAGTCTTATTAAAAGAGTTTGGCCAATTTTAAGAAATTTTTGCAGACGCGACAACATACCTGCAGGGTCAAGAATACCCAACAATAAGTATGTGCATATACTTGTAAACAAACTCGAGCAAAGGGAAGAAGATTCGGAGTATGCTGTAATCATACACCTGTATGATTATGCAAAAAATAATAAACAAATAAGATGCATCTGGTAGCTGCTCTTATGGACCCTTGCCAAAAAAAATTGGTCTGTACTCGAAAAGTACCTTCGCCGAATACCATTATCGGAAGTTCCAGATTATTGCATACTGGAAGAAGATGTCGAAAATCCAATTAGTAAAGAACGTTTGATTTATAATCAAATTAAAAAACTTCAGCCAGATGAAGTTCCATCGACATCTTCATGTAACGAGCAACCTGCTAAGAAAGTACATTAAAGTACATCAATCAGATCCTCCTGATCACATCGGTAGCATGGTTGATCTCAGTTATACACATGATGGTATATAATCTAACAAAATTGTTTTATTCTTCATATATAGATAAACACATCAGTACGCATACACTACATAAACTCAAAGATACCACAAATAAAAACAAAATAACAGAAGCTAAATATGGTGTTGCCACACAATTCACTAATGATGGAATCTTATGGCAATAACCTTCAGCTGTGTTCCAGTGGTGCGATTCAGTAACTTTTAACACTTTAGCAGGTGTTAACTTTAACCAACCATTTTAATGTTTGCACTAACCACCATGTCATTCACTAACATTCACTAACTACCATGGTAAACAGTTTTATTTTTCTCTTTGTGTAAATTTTTACAACGTGGCATCTCTGCCAAGCGAAATATCAAAATAGGACAAAATAACAAAGAGGAATAAAAAAAACAAAAACCTAAACCTTGTGGTTTGTAAATTTTAAATAGTTTTGTGCAAAGTAAGTAAAACAATATAAATTTTTACTATTTTAATAATTTAGTAAATAATTTTAGAATTTAAAATATAATTATTTAGTCAATTCGGGACTTAAACTTAAGATCACACCGGTTGACTGAAGGAGCATTTTTATCTGGCTCATTCTCCACAAACATTTTTAACGATATCTGCTGGCGTTTAAAGCCAGCTGTTATTTTTAGCGAAATAAACTGTGATTTATTAACACCAGCATTTTTGGTGTGGTTTAATTCGTTGAGAAAAGTGTTTATTTATACAATCGTTGTTTATAATGACTTTGGAGTACTTAGTCTACAATTTATTGGAGAATGAGCAAGTTAATAATGCTCTTTCAGTCAACCGGCGTGATCTTCGTGATACGGATAATCCTTTTGAGTTGGCTGGAACAGAATTTAAAAAAACTACCGTTTAAGTCCGGAATTGGCTGACGAAATTGTGTTCCAACTTGATGGTCAATTAAAAGGTTCTAGGATTACTGGAATATCGGCTGAAAAGTCAAATATTATTTTAGAAAAAAAAATATTGTTTTGCAGGTGCTAGAGACTTTACGATTTTATGCAACTGGATGTTACCAACGGCCTGTAGGAGAGCAATGGGGTATATCCATGAGCCAGTCATCAGTAATCCGTTGCATACATCGAGTAACTGATGCAATTAACAATACCATGTTTTGTGAAAATATAAAGTTCCCAATGACTCAGGAAGAACGTCAAACTGTAAATGCAATTTTTGCATCAGCTTCTTCGCCTTTAGTTGCGGGTACAATCGGTGCTATCGATTGCACACATGTAGCAATATAAGCTCCAAAAAGCCATGAAGAAGCTTACGTCAATCACCATGGCTACCATTCAATAAATGTGCAAATGGTAAGTACAGCTTTAAATTAAAAACAACAATAAAATTGGTTTTATTAACATACTTGCAGATATGTGATTCCAATTTGAAAATTTTAAATGTTAATGCTAAATACCTTGGAGCACGGCATGATTCTTACATATGGAGCTCTTCTGCTGTCCGAAGAGTCATGCAGCGAAGTTTCGAAAATGGAAACCATAATATGTTTTTAATTGGTATGTAAATTTAAGATATTTACATAAAAAAACTAAAAATATTAATTTATTAAAAAGACATAAAAATCTACAGGAGATTCTGGATACCCGTTGGAGCCATGGCTGATGACTCCTCTACCAAACCAATTAGAAGGAAGTTCTGAATTTCGATATAATGAGGCCTTGTGTAAGGCTCGTAATCCAGTTGAACGACTGTTTGGCGTACTAAAAGGAACTTGGCAATGCTTATCTAAGCAACGAGTCCTTTTATATGATTCAGGCTTTGCCGGAAAAGTTGTCAACGCCTGCGCAACGTTACATAATATAAACTTATACGATCAAAGTTTTGAAATAGAATTTGAGACTTCAGTGACCCATACAGGTAACGATTTAGTAAATCAAAACCTACCATCCTTAATAGCGAAACGTGTCCAAGAGCGCTTAATTACAAATAATTTTACATAGGCAACGGTTTTTAAGAAAAAAGTAACAATTTTTACTTCTATTCTAAGAACTATTTATTACTGCCTATATAAAAAATTTACAATTTAATTTTTGTTAGTACAAATTTAAAGAGTATTTAACAACTGTTGTAGAAAGCGTTAATATACATACTTACATATGTAGACACATACGTACATATATTTGCCTAATTTATTAAATAAAATCCCTTTTTTTACTGTGGACTTCAAAAGAGAAATAATGAATTAGTGAATGAACTTTTCAAAAACCAAATAATTAACGAAAGGACTAAGAGAAAAATGAAAACTGAAACAGCAATTTCCCCAAAAATATACGGACTCCCAAAAATACATATGGATGGTTACTAGAGTGGCCATAGTGGAAATTTTTTTGAAAAGTTAAATTTTTCGCACTGAAAAATATGAGGTTGGGGATAAAAATAATTATGCATATTTTTTTTTTTTTTTTTGATTCCGAGTACCTCCGGGTTGAGCCCAAACTTTTATTACATTACCCATTTAGGCTGAAGTGCAGAATATGGGGCGGGAGCCCGATTAAAAACCAAAAATATGCCATTGTCTTCATCTTGGCCCCCAAACATCGGAATGGTAGGTCAAAGTTGGCGCTCAGGCCCATGGGGCCCGGGGGGTCAAAAAAGGGGCCCCTTTCGGTTCTATGATGACCCCCCAGGTGCGGGTACTCAAGTGAAAGATATTTTCGAGACGAATCCAACGATGTTATTTTTAGGTTCCTACGGGTCTCCTGGACCGAGTTAGAGCCATTTCCGGGATATACCAAGAAAAAAAAATTATTTTTAACTAAATTTAAAAAATTTTAAAAAAAAATTTTGCGTGCGGCACTACTAAACCCTACATAGGTGTACCGTCATTTCGCCCAATGTCATTTCGCCCAAAAACAACCATGACATATCGCCCAAAACATGTCATTTCGACCAAAAACCTAACTACAACATGACATATCGCCCAAATGCTATGACAGAATACCCAACTCAATTTTTTTGGGCAAAATGTCAAACTCATGACGACGGCACGCACTGCTGCATACGTCGCAGTCAGTCTTGTACTCTTGCCCCCGCCTTAGGGGGGCGTGCCCCCCACCGCATTCGTGTTTTAATAATGCCAGAGAAAGAGAGAGAGTAGCGAGTCTGACTACGACGTATGCGGCGAGGGCGTGCCCCCCACCGAGAGAGAGAGTACAAGACTGACTGCGACGTATGCAGCAGCGCGTGCCGTCGTCATGAGTTTGACATTTTGCCCAAAAAAATTGAGTTGGGTATTCTGTCATAGCATTTGGGCGATATGTCATGTTGTAGTTAGGTTTTTGGTCGAAATGACATGTTTTGGGCAATATGTCATGGTTGTTTTTGGGCGAAATGACATTGGGCGAAATGACGGTACACCTATGTTGGGTTAAGTAGCGCCGCACGCAAAAATTTTTTTAATTTAGTTAAAAATAATTTTTTTTTCTTGGTATATCCCGGAAATGGCTCTAACTCGGTCCAGGAGACCCGTAGGGACCTAAAAATAACATCGTTGGATTCGTCTCGAAAATATCTTTCACTTGAGTACCCGCACCCGGGGGGTCATCATAGAACCGAAAGGGGCCCCTTTTTTGACCCCCCGGGCCCCATGGGCCTGAGCGCCAACTTTGACCTACCATTCCGATGTTTGGGGGCCAAGATGAAGACAATGGCATATTTTTGGTTTTTAATCGGGCTCCCGCCCCATATTCTGCACTTCAGCCTAAATGGGTAATGTAATAAAAGTTTGGGCTCAACCCGGAGGTACTCGGAATCAAAAAAAAAAAAAAAAAAATATGCATAATTATTTTTATCCCCAACCTCATATTTTTCAGTGCGAAAACTTTTGGATTTCACATTTTTAATTTGTTCTATATAAGGCTATGGCCAGTCTAATGGTTACCCACTAAGACCAATATGCTCGTCAATCAACTCACCATCTGCAGAATTGTGTAAATTCATAACGAACATTCTGTCGAAAATTACTACAGATTCAAAATACAATATTAAAAACTCGCTGGAATTTAAAGAAAAAATTGCCAATACTGTGATAGAGGACGACGAATCAATGATCTCGCTTGACGTAGTTTCACTATTTCCTAGTGTTCCCGTGGATCTGGCGCTGGAAATAATTGAAAGAAAATGGACGAAAATAGAAAACTTTACAAAAATGACCAAAAACATGTTCATGAAAGTATTAAAATTTTGCATCCAAGACAACCGGTACTTCCAATATAAAGAGAGCTTCTACCAACAAAAACGGGGGTTGCCGATGGGCTCACCAGCGTCACCGATAGTAGCCGATATTGTAATGGAAGAACTATTGGAAACATGCATGAATAACTGTGATACTAGACCTAAGACCTTGACAAAGTATGTAGACGACCTTTTTGGGATAGTTAAAACTGGTGCAATAAATAACATCCTGACGATTTTCAATAGTTTTAGATCCGAAGACAAGATAATGGTAGACTGGTACCAGAAACCGACAGCGTCTGGCAGGCTGATAAATTTCTACTCGGATCACCCGAAGAGAATGATATTTAATACGGCTAAAAATTTTATAAAGAGAGTACTAACAATAAGCGACACTGTATTTCATGAAGCAAACATAAGGAAAATCAGACACATATTACGCCAAAACAGCTTCCCTGCACGAACAATTAACAAACTTATCGGCAACGCAATGGACATACGAAATAATTCACCACAACCACCCTCACAGTTCAAATCCGTCATATACGTGCCCAATTTATCTGAAAGATTTGATAAATCTGGATGCATAGACCGAATGAACTATAAAATAGCTCCAAAACCCAATAACACATTGCAAAATATATTTACAAAACTGAAACCGAAGACAAAATGCTACGAAAAGTCCAACGTAATATATGAAATCAAGTGCAATGGTAATGGAAGTGTAAAATGTGATATGGTTTACATCGGAACAACCAAGAACAAATTAAAAACACGTATAGCTGGCCATAAATCTGACATTAAATTACGGTCAAATAATGTCACACAAAAAACTGCACTATCCATTCACTGTGCCAATGAAATGCATTACCCAGATCTTGAGAGAGTGACAGTGTTGCAAAGCGAGAGCAACTACAATAAGAGACTGACTTTGGAAATGCTCCACATTCTCAAGACTACAACAACAACATGCATAAACTACCAAGGCGACGTCGAACAGGCCACCGTCAGCTATAGACATCTGATAGGAAAATACAAAACAAAACAAAGATTAGGATAAGTTAGTATTAGAAGAGATGACGACGACGAAAGTCAAGTAACTGGTACTCATTGTTTGTTTTGTTCATAAACATTTTGTAAGTGAATTTGTATTGTGCTTATGTACTGTTTATCTGTATGATGTTTATATGGTTTTTATTGTTAAATTTACAGAATTCCTGAAGATGACTCTCAAAGAGAGTCGAAATATTGAATAAAATTAATTTAAAAAACCCTGACCTCGAGCTTGAATTATTGATAATAAGATAAAATTAAAATTTGGAGAAAGGTCGAAGTGAAAACAACAAGTAATACATAGTAAACGACTTTATTCTTTTTATTATTATTTATTAATGGAAAAAATTGGGAGTGGGCAGGGCAAAGAAATTAAAAATAAATAAAAAGATAAACCAAACACTATTCAAAGGAATTAAACAAAAATTTGATAAAAAAAAATTTAAATAATAAAGTACAAACCAAACAATTCATGGGACAAATAATTAAAATGAAAAAAGCAGCTAAAAATTAAATAACAAAAATAAAAACATACATACTTGAAAAAAAGCAATTCAAAAATGTGTTATTGGCAGTGGGTAATGTTAATAAATAAATAAGATGATAACTTAAACAACATTCAAAGAAATAAAAAACATTCCGGAAAAAAATTTAAAATAATAAAAAACAAAACAAACAATTCAAGAAATAACTAATAATACGAGTAAAAAGCGATTAAAACGAAACAACAAACAAAAAATATATACATAAGTATTTTATAGAAATAATTTATTCTTTAAGTCTGAAACAAAAAATTAATGATTCTTGTTATACATCAGATAAATTATTATGAATAAGACCCATACTATATGCCATTCGATAATGACATTATTACATTAACGTTTTTCTTGTTAATTGTAATTAAAAACTGTCAGCCTTAATCATAATAGTTTTTTAAAAGGTGTAAAAAAACTTAATATAAAATATTTACATGCATAGTGTTACTTACATTTTGCTGACTACGTTGCCTAAATTAGTTATGGCGGTGGCAGTTTCCTTAAGGTCTTCCCCCATCATTTTTATGGCATCTTCCATAATTTTATTTATCGTTACGTACGAAGCGGTACATTCGGATAACATCTATCAAAAAAAAAATAATAATAATAATCCATTGTTAATGATAGTTTATATCACTTTAATAAATACATTTAAAGCATCAGCCTGTTTGCTTGCAATTTCCAAGAATTTCTTTCTTGCTTTATCGTCATCCTCAGCTCGCTTTCTTTTCAGCCGTCTTCGAAGTGCTTAGTGTATCACACTGCATTTGAACTGTTTTAACAGTATTTGATGGCGATGGAAATACAATCTCTTCGCCATCTTCAAGTAGAATTTGCAGATTCTTAATGAAAAAAAGGAATTTGCTAGAGCTTACCATACATATTAACTTTACTGTAACTTACCTTTTCCATTGGAACATTTTCGTCAACGGATCCGTGGCCTTCTATATAATAGTTTCCGATTGCAGCAACTACCCGCCTTTCCATGTCACTTAAGGCCTCTTGTGTTAACGGCTTGTTGCCAGTGAGTGCCTGTTGCCTTTTCCGGTCCCGTACTTTGGCACTCGTGCGACTTTTTAACTCTTTCCAAACCTATGTGAGTATGAACAATTTAACATTTTCTTATATTTATTTCACTATGTTTAATTACCTCCTGCCACTGTTTGACCGCTTTAACCGCCCCGCCAAGACAATTAAGGGTTTCGGACAATTCGCACCACTTCTTGTCACACTTTAACTTTCCGTGGAGCTTCTTAAATTTCCCGCCAGCAAGTCCCGGATTGCTTAACATAAAGTCAACCATTTGACTTAGCTGTTCGGCAGACGCGCGGCTTCTTTTCGCAGAAGTACTAGCCATTTTTTCTAAAATCTGAAAGTAATTACAAATTAATAAAATAGTAAAAATTTAAACTGGTTTACTTACTTTACGCCAAACTATTTAAAATTTTGTTTGTTTTTTTTATTCCTCTTCGCTTTCGTTTGGCAGAGTTGACACGTTATATTAATTTTAATACAGAGAAAAATAAAAGTGTTTACCATGGCTAAAAATAAGTTAGCGAATCACACGGTGGTTAGTGCAAACATCAAAATGTGTGGTTAAAGTTAACACCTGCTAAAGTGTTAAAAGTTACTGAATCGCACGACAGGACTAGATTGAAAAACGTTTTACACGTTCTATGCCAACAACGTAAGGGTCTTAACATATGCCATATAAACGCTCAAAGTTGGTTTAAAAAAATTTATGAGTTCAAATTAGTATTTGAAAACTCTATGATCGATGTCATCTGCATATCTGAGACCTGGTTCAACAACTCTATAGAGGATGGATTGGTTAACTTAGAACACTACAACATATTCAGGTCTGACAGAATTACTCATGGTGGAGGAGTAACTATATACATTAAAAAAAAAGCATTCCATGCAAGGTGATCAGTAAATCGTACAAAACCATTTGAAGTCAATATATTTTTGCAGAGATTGGGAACAATGATAGGAAGATGCTATTAGGATGTATATTGTCATATGAAGTCAAAAAAGGCGTAAGTTACCAAAAATTCAAAATCGACTTTTTGATTGATTACTATGCACCGTGTCAAAATACATGTACCAGATAAGTTTTACAGTCATACGACTAAAAACGACAATTTTATTAACAAAATTCTAAAAGCCGTAAGTGCAATGCAAACAATTCATAAACCAAACAGGTAACTTTGGGCTTTTTAAAAACAGTTAGGTTTTGTGTTTTGTAATAAATTTGGTATTTGGTATTTTTGCATTTTTGGTTAGCAGTTAGTTTTTCTTTCATTGTGTTTCTAATAAAACATATTTCTTAAAGCAAACAGTGCATCAAAGTTAAATAAAAAAACTCGATTAAAGTGCATTGATTAAAAATGGATATTGAAACAAATTTAAATATGTCAGTAAACAAACAAAAAATAAGACAAATGACAGAATAAAACGCAATCTTACTCTCCATTACACATTCGTTAACTCCTCGCCAAGACTTATATAATACCTATATGGCTATACGGTTGTGAATTATATGCAAGCTGCGACAGCGTCAGTAAATGTAAACGGTATGTTTCTTACAGTGTCATAATAAGATATGTTTATAAAATTAAACGGTTTGAGAGTACCTCTGCGTCATCTAAGGAATTATATGGAGTACATTTTGATAACCTAATTCAAATTAGAACACTTTTGCAACTGACCAAAATCATATATACCAGACAACCACCATATCTATAAAACACATGGAGTTATCAAGTGTCGGAACGACAATTTTTTGTTAATTCAATACGCCTTTGGAATTCGCTCCCAGCTACCATTCAACTAACCAGCAGCGCCGATGTATTTAAAAAATCATTATTTAATTATTTTTCTTAATGTTGTATGAGCTTAACTTCTGTTTAACATCTAAGCTGTTAAAATTATTGTTTATTTGTACATATGCATATTGTTATATAGCCGACTATTTCTGATGTATTTATGTTTGTGTTTGTCTTTCTTTGTGTTATTTATAAATTGTTAAACAAATTGCCTGTGATTCATTATAATTTATGTCATACTTATTATTTTCTGTATAACCCTTTTACTCACTAAATGTGTTTTATTTTATTGTATTTCTTTTTTTAATTTTTTTTATGTCATGTCTTTTATGTTTCTTACTACAATAACTATTATTATTAGAAATCCAAATATTTCGTATTCTGTCTTAAATCTATGTCGTCACATACTTAAATTTATAAGAATTTATTCTTGTTGTATTTGAATATCAAATTAATAAATAAATATCAAATAAGTAAGATTATCTATTAAAATTTTTCCAAATATAGACTTATTAAAAATCCACATTTCATACCAACTGCTTTCACATTGCTTTCCAAAATTTGAAGTTGTTTAAAATGTCTTAGAATCAATAACACTTTCTATTCTTCTTTAAATACAATTTTCGAAAAAGATATTTCCATATATATAAAATTTTATACTAATTATATTTTACTTAAATGTTTCAATTTTAAGAAAATATCTGGATTCCGTCAGAGAATGCTGGAACTCCTTTCAAAAACGACAGGTAGTCTAGCAAAGGCCCAACTGGGTGACGAAATCAAAAAATATTTCGATACACCAGTTGCAGATGTTGAGAGCTTGGAATGGTGGACAGAACTCCAGAAGGTAAACGATATTCAAATTTGTTGTAAACATTTAAATTGTTATTCTAAGAGAAATAAATGTAATTGTGTTTCCTTTATTTTTAGATTGTTTCCCATGTTGCACAACTTGCAAATGTATGCATCGGAATTCCTGCAACTTTTGTAATACAAAAAAAAATCAATTTAAATACCTTTTTTATGAAACTTTCAAGAAATTTTCAAGACTGCATTTCATTCTAATTCATTACATAAATAAAAAGTTTTATTTTTTTTTTCTTTAAAATACAAAAAACCTATAAGGCAAATACTCCTTCAAGTTTATTTTTTAATAAAAATTTTATAAAAAATAAAGAATTTTACTTATTAAACTTATTTTTTAATTTTTATAATACAAAAAAGTCTATATTTCAATAATAGAAATACATGATCAATAAATTTTAAAAGAAAAATTTTAAGAATAAAAACAACATAATAACATTTCAATATTTGTTTGGAACACATTTGGGTTTTTTAAAAAAGTTGATTCTGTTTTTTGTTTTATCAAACTAAATTTTTCGTACATAAAAAATATATCAAAATTTAAATTATAAATTTTCAAATTCGTTGGGACCAGAAAAAGTGTTCGTTATAACTAAAAGTTCGTTATAGGCGAACTCGGCAGTAAAAGTAAGGGAAAAGTAGTCCTTCGTCTTTTCCTTAACTCTTTGTTTTTTTTTTGTCTTAATTTATATTCAATCACTATGACCATAAATGGACAATTCTTAGAATTTCAGCCGAAATTGAGCCGAAGCCGCCGAACCTTCAAAATAAAACACGGATACCTGTATATATACAAGTTTTTTCCTACCCCTGAATTATAAAACGTTTTAGTTATTTGTTCTTTTATATGTTTTTATATATATAAAAATAACAAAAAACAAAAGGTTAAAAAATTTACGGATACCTGTATATGTACATCTTTATTTACTACCAACGAATTTAAAAACATTTTTATAATTTGTTCTTTTATATATGTATGTACATATGTATGTGCACAGACAGCAATATTTGAAATGATTTTTATGCTCAATTTTTCCTTCCAAATACTTACATGTTTCTGTATTTGTTTTTGTAATTTGCTTGAATGTGTGCATTTTAAAATAGTTTTTAATTTTTTTTTTGGTTTTGTTTTTTAGTTAGTACATATTTAAAATAATATCTTAATTTTCCAATTTTTTTTTAATATATATTTAAGGAGTGTTTTGTTTGGATATAGTTTTTAATTAAATATTTTAGGTTTTGTTTTTTATATAGATATGAAATGTTTTTAGTTTTTTGTTATATGTATGAAATGTTTTTTTTTCATATATGTATGAAATGTTTTTTATATATGTATGTATGAAATATTTGTTATTTTGTTTTTTTTTGTACCAGAAATTTAATTATTGATCTCAAGCCACAATGTGCCTTCATTAAATATGTATAAAACTCTTAAATAAATGTTCACTTGTTTTTATACTTACTTTGACGATGTATTTTTATGTATTTAAAAAAAGAAAAAATTTAGAGGTTTACTTATAAAAATTGTTTTATAATGTTTTTCCTGCAATGTCAACACTGTTTTTGTACATTCGGAATTGCGAAAAATTAAAATTAAAAAAAAAAGTATCCATGATAGAGAATGCAAGACATTTATGAAAAAAAAAAAAAAAATACTTATGTAATTTATTGAGTGAAAGTACGTGCTCATTGTCGGTTTATTTGTGTGTACTATAAATATAACCCGCGTTCTTCGACGAAATATTCAGTAAATTCTTTTTGGACATCTTTGGCATTGGAAGCATCATTTCGTGGCCTTTGAAATTCAGTGTAAATGAATAAAATACATTTACCTTGAGGTACGTTTCCACAAGAACTTTGTAAATATTATAGTTGATACAGCGATTCGAAATAGATATTGCAGTGACCGAAAGTTCTCGCCAGTATGTGAAGTCACTAAACTGAGAGAATTATCAAATTGTTTGGAGTCAATTCGCAAAAAACTGCGATACACCACAGGTTCGCACCCAATTCTTTACCCAAACTTTGCGGCGGATTTTTTTATTTCATATTCATCGTCGGTACTTTCAAATAAATACTTACTTACTTTACTTTCAAATAGATATAAACACAATTGATTGTTTCAGTAAAATTCTTTCACAGTTCTGGCAATGTCAAAAAACGGATCTGACACTTTTTGCCTTTCAACAATCTATCAACCATGTGAAAGGACAATTGTTGCTACATAAATGTATCATTTGGCTGGCAATGAAATTGTAAGGTTTTCTTACAATCGTCTAAACTGACAATTTATCTTTTACTAACAATTTTTCTTTGTCAGTACATTACCAGCACATTGCCCGATCTGGCAACCGTCTGTACTTAGCTTTAGTTTTACTAATTTCATCGTCTTCTTCGGCCAATAATTTTTTTAGCAGTACTTCAGCGTCTTCCTTTACTTTTTTTTCTAATTTCCTGACGAGACAACATTTCTTTTCTTATTTTATGATATACATATACTATAGTCACCTTTAAATATTTGACACACTTTTCGCGACATGACGTCTCAATCTATTGTTTGCACAATTCTAACTGATAAAGGGGATGAAAAACACACCCAATCAGCGTTGCCAGTTTAGGGGATTTTTCCCCTTTTTGGGGATTTTTATTTGAAAAAACGGATGAAATTTTTGACTTGGGGATATGGGAATTTTATGGGGATGTCATTGTTTGTTTGGGGAACTAAAGGGGATTTTTCATCATATTTTACATTTTCTCACACATGTGTGTGTTTTTTTTTTAGCGGAATATCAAACATATTGTCTCGTTTGTTTAGATTTCTACTAAAAAGAGTCACATATGTAGCACTTATAATGTGCAAAGAGGATAACAAACTTTATTTATTGTTCATATCCACCTACAAGGCACGCTTCTTTCATTGGCTGCAAGAATGCTTTAACCGGCAGCTGTTGCTCATTTGCAGAGTGAAGATGACATAGAGAAGGTAAAAAAATCAATGGATACGGATTCAGGATTTTTGCCACTAGAAGTTATTGATTTCGGAATTGAATTTAAAGAAGAAATTAAATCTCTGCCAGAATTCGAAACACAGAATTTAAAAAAAATTGTTTCTCTTATCCTAAATCTCTTCTATTGCAAATGCTAAAAAGGTTTCCTCTAAACTTACTGTTTTTTAAAACATTCAAACAAATTTCCATAAATATATATTGATTTCCTGTAGGTCAACCAAGTTTTGGATCTATTTTACAAATTTTTAAACCTGTCCTTAGAGAAGGAGTTCCGACTTATTTATACGAATCTCACTGGAGGAAAATGCCATTCGTGAATTTGGAAAAACTTTTTCGGCGATGACATCATTACTCATCTTAACTCAGCTAGGCCTAAAATGTATTCCTATCAGGATGCAGCAGGCAATCAACCATTTAAGGAGTTGGCTGTAATGGCTTTGAATATGCTCTGCGTGCTAACTAGTAATGCTTGCGTGGAGAGAGTATTCTCAGTTATGAACACCAGCAAAACTAACATACGCAACAAAATCCAATATGAGCTTCTAGAGGCTTTATTAAGAATAAATACCCATTTTAAAACCAATTAAATATGTTGTGATAAGTACAATCCGTCTCCCGAAATGCTTAAGCGGTTTAACTCTCACCAAATGTACAAAGACGACGACATGAAATGTTTAGAATCTGAAGTTTTTAATATTGTAAACATTGACTGAAAAATGGAGTACAAATAATACGTATTTATGTAAGAGGACTGAATTTAATTGACTGATTAATATATAATAATATATATAACACCCTGCTACAATTTTCAATTTTTTTCTTCACACTTGATGATGACCATATATACGTGAAACTAGAGACCTTACCCTGCAGAAGAAGGTAGAGGCATTGACTCCTAACGAGTGGTGCTGTACTGGAATAAAAGACAGTAGTCGCAACGGATACGATTTATAGACGGGTGGGAAGTACTGGTAGAGTAGTCGCAAATGCTAAACTAGTTTTTGAACTTGGCAACACTATCAACATACGTTTAGGTTGGCAGTCCTATTTACAGCTGTCAACAATTGTTTCCTTATTACATTCAAATCAGTAATTGTGAAAAAAAAAACATTCGTACGCTTAATTAGAAATACAAACCAAAAAAGTAAATAAGAAAAAGAAAAGAAAAATGAGAAAACGTTTTTCTACAAATGGTGAGTTAATTCGACTATAAACTAACAATTTTTATAAAAATTTTAAATTCAGGTGGCTCAAAGTGTGATGGCTCTGCAGAAATACATAAAAAACTGGACGAAGTGAAAGGTTAGTTAGATTATTTTTATAGCAGTTTAAACCTCTAATTATATTCTATTTAAAATCTTTAACAGGAACGCTCGTAGAACAAAAACAACAAAACAAGCAGAGTGCAAAGGAAAATCACGCTCAGCTAAGTGTGAATAACAGTGACGAGCCGAAAGACAGCGACAACAACCAAAACCTGAATGAAGTGCCTGTCTCATTTTTATTTAAACTAAGTTATTTTTTATGTTAACTAGTTTTAATCACTTTTAATAAATATTTGAAATGAACGTAAGAAAACATAAACTTTGTTGATATTTGTTGTGCACCACTCCGAAAGCGACACAAAAGCGAGTGGTGGTTTTCGTATGACAGCCCTATGTTAAAATCGTCACTTGAAAGCATTGAGGGGGAAATGAAGAGCGACTAGTCGGTATCGCTTTGCGACTAGTATAAGAGTACTTCTGCAGCACTACTTTCTTCTGCGTTCTCAGTTTATCGCCAGAACGTCAGGATTTTTTTTAAAAGGACTTCAAAGTTTCAAAGGATGCACCACTTTAAAAAAATTAAATCAAATATTTCCACGAACCATATGATAACGATATGGATATCAAATGAAAGGTAAGAATCTCAGCAATGCAAACAAATAACAGAGTTTAATAGATTTGGACCAAAAATTTCAAAAAAGATTCATTTTCTATACAACCATCTTGACTTTTTTCCCCACAATTTGGGAAATTTCAGTGATGAGCATGGTGAGCGCTTTCATCAAGAAATTGCGACGATTGAAAATCGATTTAGAGGAAAAATTTAATGCCACATAATGGCAGAATATTGTTGACAATATGTCGTGACACAGACGATCAGCATAAGCGGCAAAGTCAACGTTTACATTTTAATTAATTATTATCCAGTTATTTTATATATATAATATTTTGAAACAGGATTAGTATTTTTTTCTTTTTTACTAAACTATTAAAGCTAGATTAATAAACAGTACATATAACTTCTTCAACATATATTTTTTTCAGAAAAAATTATTTAAATGATATTAAGCTTTAAAACTTTAAAGTGACATTTTTGAAATTTTTGGTCCAGGTCCATTAAAATCTTTCATTTGATACCCATATCGTTATCATATGGTTCGTGGAAATATTTGATTTAATTTGTTGAAAGTGGTGTACCCTTTGAAACTTTAAAGTCCTTTTAAAAAAAATCCAGACGTTCTGGCGATAAACTGAGAACGCAGTTTCACTACATATGGTCTCTAGTTTCACGTATATATGGTCTTCATCTAGTGTGAAAACCACTGTTGCACGGTGTAATATGATTTTTTTTAAAGATGATTGTGAATACAAATGTAATTTGTACTCAACTAAATGAATTTTTTTTATGTTTTTTGTTTTTTTTTTTGTAATAAATAAAAAATAAATTTCGTTCCTGTTATATATTATTAAAATAATTTAATATATTATTTTAGTTTGATTTTTTTATACTGAAGATATCGTTTCGTTTGTTTTGTTAAACTGAATTAAATTATATATTTTAATCTACCTTAAAGTTCCTCGAATTTTCATTAAAAGTATGGGGACTTTTTCGGGGATTTTGGTATTTTTTGGGGGATTTTCGGGGATTAAAAATTCCAATTTGGGGATTTGGCCTTAAAAAAAACTGGCAACCCTGCACGCAATGCACTTGACAAACAACAACAACAAAAACCCGTTTTACGAATTCCTATTCTTTTGTTGTTGAGAAAACAAAACAAAAAATGGCCTAGCGACTGGTTTCTCTTGTGGGAAGAAGAACAAAAAACTCCTTTTCCAGAATGTGCAGACAAAATCGTTTAATGTGCATAAAAATTCAGAGAACGAGCAGACTTGGCGGACAAAATTCGAAAGTGTGTGCAGAAAAATTCGGTCCTATTTCTTAAGGCATTTATGACGATATCGTTAAATATCTGATGTCCAACACGTCGGAACTTTTGGTTTGAAGGGATGCTATATTTTTTCGTTTCTTTAATTCGACTTATCCCAATTATAAGCATAATATAAAACATAGCACTCGCGAACTATGTTATTCAGAATTAAATTTTGTTAGGACTCTTCTCATACACTTATGTCCAAAAATATATTTTTCTGATTATTCTCTCCTTGCTCGCGGTCTTAAGCTTCATAAAGGAAGCAATATTTTGTCCCTCAATCCCTTCCTTGATAAAAAGGCATTATGAGATCAAACGTTCGTCTGCCTCAGTGCCCAGTGCTCCCTTACGATGAAAAATATCCAAAAATTCTGCCGTATTCGGGTAAATTTACTCTTTACTGTCTTTACTGATTTCCTCAGTGAAAGAAAATCTTACCTCTCAATATATTTTCCAATCCATTGATTGACACTTCATTCCTCCCGGTGCCACCCACATGGGTTGTATATGGGAGACGGGTGTGAAAAGTTTCAAGAGCCACCTAAAAAAGATTACAAACTCTCACACAACGCTTACTCGTATTGAAGCTTTTCTGAATTCAAGACCACTCAGCCCAATGAGCGAGAATTCATCACATATTTGTGCGTTGACACCAGGTCATTTTTTAATTGGCAATATTCTCCCTACTCCGGCTGAGATAGATTATTCCCAGCTTAAATTATCACATGCAAATCGCTGGCAAAAACTAAATTTACCTTATAATCAATTTGCCTTAAGGTGGAACGACGAATACCTTAAGAAAATGCGAAGAAGAATAAAATGGAAATATCCCCAAAAAAAATTCTCTGTTGGCGACCTTGTCGTTGTCAAACATGATAACCTGCCTCAATTAATGGCGTCTTGGTCGCATTGAAAGGGTCATATGTGGTTCTGACTCAAATGTTAGAATAGCAAAAGTGCGATCGCAGGGTGGGCTGTTCAGTAGGCCAAAAGTCAAGCTTGTTCTGCTACCAAATAAACCAACAAATTAATCCGTCCTCTTCTATCTCTCCCAGACTGCCCAAACAATGAAAGGTGCAGAGTAAAGACCACAACAAGTATGCTTGAATTTACACATAGAAGCACTTTCCAAAATGTCTGCAGTATTTCCAAACACTTTTTACTGCCCGAGCTGCATTAGATATTTGCTTAAACAAAACAATACTGTCAATAGATTGATCGATACTCCCAACAGCGAAATGTTGTTTTCTCCCACAACAAAATCGGGAGCTACAACCACAACAAAAACAAATATATTGTTGAGTTGTTGACCAAAATCGATGATTGACTTCGTTCTACTGCGCCAGTCACTGTTGTGCTGCAGATGTTGTTGTGCTCTAGTTCTGTGGGGATGTTTTATTGATCAACAAAGAATCAGTGAAATAACTTCGTTCTAGCGTGCGCGTCTCTGTTGTGCTGCAACCTGCAGGTAGATGCGCGTGTGAGAAAAAACTCATTAAAAGCTTGTTAGCTTTGAATAGGATAGGAGTATATCGCTTGTTTTTACGATTTAGAGGTTTTAAAGATAGCAAAATTTTACTGTTGCTTTCTTTGCGTCTCTAGTTTGAGCAGTTGAAAACAAAAGAATTAGTTTTTAAAAATAGATTTAATTGACGTAAGTATTTCTCTTAGAGTTAATATTGGATTTTTTGAATTAGCATTTGAGTGCGAATTAAAGTCTACGGCACTTAAAAGTAACATTCTAAGAGGAGAATTTTCTATTGATACCAAGCGAGGAAATAGCAAGGTATGGAATATATTTGGCTCTATTAAAAATGTAAATGGTGTTGTAATTTAAAATGTTGTTGCAGAACTTTCTATAATGTATACAGGTACAATCCAAAAACAACGTCAAACTTAGTGCGGCACAAAAGCTATGTTTCGACAAGAAGGATGGAATCAAAAACTTAAATTAACGTAGACACCAAAACTAAAGCGGATACAACAACGATTTTGACGCAATGGACAATTGAAAACTGCAGACCATTAGAAATAGTGAATGACAAAGGATTGCATCAACTTATCCAACATTGCATAAATATTGGGGCACGATTCGGAGAATATATATGCATTAAGAATCTTTTCCCACAGCTGTACCAGACATATTATATCTAGACAGAATTTGAGCCAATTAAAAATATAGGATGCGGATTGACTTCTGATATTTGGACTGACAATTACTTGCGGAAGACATACGTGGCTGTTACTTGGTTTGGTATAAATGGAAGGTGAAAAATGCACAAGTAATAACTGCAATTATTTCACCCAATTTTACTATAATTTTTACGCATAATTCTTTTATTTTTTAGATGATAAGGTGTTATTTCGTGTTTGTCAATTATTGACCGATTTTGGCATAGAATTTGACGATAAAACAGTAATTGTCACTGATAGGGCCTCTAATATGATCACAGCATTTCGATCATATATTTTGTATAGCACAAATGCTTCATAACGTGGTACAAAAAGCAATGTAAGAACTTGAAACGGTATATACCTTGTCTGGTTCATGTACGAAATTAGTCAAATATTTTAAAGCAAGCGGGTCAATTCCGTTCTACATACCACGTTTAAATCGTATACACCAACTAGATGGCATTCAATTTATAATATGTTGTTATCGAACGAGAAGAATTGGTCTGAAGTCATTCAACAACGAAACTAATTGAATAGAATAAAAAATATTCCACTAAGCTACATACGGGAAATAATACAGTAGACTACGGATAAGTGCACATCGGTTTTCGCTCGACTTTTTGTGCACTTATGCGGTTTTTGCATTAATACAACACTCGGATAAGTGCACAACTATTGCATATATACAAACATTGCATAAGTGCACGATTATAGCATTTATACAAACATTAGATTTTTTTTATTAATCAGTAACACCAGTTCAGTTTGGACGGAACTTTAATAATTTAAATATAAATCTTTTTAATGTTTTTATTTATATTTGGTTTACATTTCATAACAGGTTTTTAATAAGATCTTATAAAAATCAGTTCAGTTAAAGGTAAAGAAAAACACAAATTTATATTTCCTTATTTAGTGTTTTTCATAGGGGAATGGGACTTTGCCCAGAGGCTGAAAGTTACTGATTGTCACTCACTTGGGAGTGACCAGAATCGATTCCTTTGTGGCACTGTCCAAGCAGCTAACTACTTCCGGTCTTAGACCAAGTATTCCCTGGGCAATGACTTTAAAGCAACCGCTTTGAAGTTAGCTAGAGTTAGAAGGCGAAATGTTGAGTAACCTAATCGGCATGCTACCACCGATGCGTCTTAGGAACTAGGTAACAGAAGTTACTGAAACTCAACACAGGCTCTCTTAGTGGCTTTGGCAGCCCCAAGAAACTATGATCGGGAGCGGTGGCCTAATAAGCCACTCTCCTTAAACAAAAATTTATTATGAAAACACGAAGAAAACGAAAAACAAGAACCCCCCCAAATGTTGACGACCCCCGCAAACGATATAAGGACCATGATTTAAGGATATGCACCTGGAATGTCCGAACTCTATACAGAGATGGTGCCTCTATCCAACTGGCGGATGTCCTCGACAAATACAAGGCTGACATCACCGCCATACAGGAAATGAGATGGACGGGACAGGGATGCACACGACGGAAGAACTGTGACATCTTTTACAGCTGCCATGTAGAATGACACGAATTTGGATGTGGTTTCATAGTCGGCAAGAGACTTCGACACCTGGTCTCGCGGTTTAACCCTGTAAATGACCGTATAGCCACCATTCGCATCCGGGCGAAATATTTTAACATTACGCTGATTTGTGTACACGCCCCGACGGAAGACAAAGACGATGACATCAAAGATGCATTCTATGAGCGCCTGGAGGATATATATGACCGCTGCCCTGCACATGACATTAAAATTGTTCTGGGAGATTTTAATGCTAAAATAGGAAGGGAAGATGCTCTTGGTTCAGCAGTCGGAAAATTCAGTCTACACAACAACACCTCCGATAACGGATTCAGACTGGTAAGTTTCGCGTCGGCAAGAAACATGGTTGTGAGTGGAACCAGATTCCCGCATAAAGATATCCACAAGGCAACCTGGATATCTCCCGATCAAAATACAAGAAATCAGATTGATTACGTGGTAATTGATGGAAGGTATGTCTCAAGCGTTATGGACGTGCGTGTGATGCGCGGTGCAAATATCGACTCGGATCACCACCTAGTTGCAGCCAAGGTACGCACACGATTAAGTAGAGCTAAAAACACTCTTAATCAAACGCAAAGGAAGCTAGACATCAAAAAGCTGCAGACCACTGAGATAGCCAATGCCTACTCCAACCAACTCTCTCAATTACTCCATACAAATCCCCCTAGTTCTGATGTTCCCGACATGCAGTGGCAGCATATTGCGAATTCTATGACCACTGCCGCAACAACCGTACTGGGATATGAAAAACCACGCTCAGACAAGCCCTGGTACGATGACGAATGTCGCGAAATGTCTGAGGAAATGGATGCTGCATACAAGGCAAAACTGCAGCCAATGGCGACACGTGCGGTGACGGAGCGTTATAAAGAGAAAAAGAGGGAGATGAAACGCCTGTTCAGACGGAAAAAGCGTCTGTGGAAGAAAAGAGAGAGTCAGGATATCGAAAACTACAGGGATAGAGGTGAGGCCCGAAAGTTCTACCAAAAGGTAAAAAGTAAAGGTTTTGGAACAGGGATCCCCACCTGTAAGGACAGAGACGGAAATCTGGTCACGGACACTCAGAGTGTGCTGCAAATATGGAGGGAACACTTTCAATCTCTTCTCGTTCCCGAAGGCAGCATAAGTGACGGAATCGCACCAATCATCGACGATGGAGTAGATTGTCCACCACCGAGCCAAAACGAGATCAGCACGGCAATTGCCCGGCTTAAAAATAATAAAGCTGCGGGAGCCGATGTACTGCCGGCAGAGCTTTTTAAAGCCGGCGGCGATGACCTGGTAACATGCATGCACCAGCTCATAAACACGATTTGGCTCAGGGAATGCATGCCCGATGATTGGAATCTGAGTGTCCTATGTCCCGTGCTTAAGAAAGGCGATCCTAATGTGTGTACCAACTATCGCGGGATTAGCCTTTTACCCATCGCATACAAGGTCCTGTCTAGTGTGTTATGTGAAAGACTAAAGCCCCTCCTGGCGAACCTGATTGGACCTTATCAGTGTGGCTTTAGACCTGGTAAATCCACCACCGACCAGATATTCACGCTACGACAAATCCTGGAGAAGACCCAAGAAATGCAGATCGATACCTACCATCTGTTCATCGATTACAAAGCTGCATTTGACAGTCCGATACGACAGAAACTGTTGGATGCTATGGCTGAGTTTGGTATCCCCGCAAAACTAATTCGACTCTGCGGGATGACACTGACTGACACGAAGTCTTCAGTGAAAATTGGCAAAAATCTGTCAGAGCCATTTTCTACCAAGCGAGGCTTTAGACAAGGCGATAGTCTGTCCTGCGATCTCTTTAACATCATAATGGAGATGATCATGCGGAAAGCAGCAGTAAACAGGAATGGCACCATATTTAACAAAAGCCACATGTTGCTCGCGTATGCTGATGATATCGATATTATGGGACGTGGATTGCGAGATGTTACTGCGGCTTTTTCGAGCATTGAAAAGCAGTCGGCTGAAGTGGGTCTGGTGATAAACGAGGACAAAACCAAGTTATTTGTTTCAACGAACAAAGAGTCCACTCGTCTGGGACGCTGCGTGAACGTTGACAACTATAATTTTGAAGTGGTAGATTATTTTGTCTACCTTGGCTCCGCCATAAACAAAAATAATCAGCCCTATTCTGCGTTTCGATTACGCACGGATTTTCTACGTTTTGGCAATTTTGGTATTCTGCGTTCCGTTCCGTTCCGCTTTTCGATTGTAGCTATTCTACATTACGAACGTAGTTACGTTTTTGTAAGTTGTAGTTTAGCTGGCGGAGTTTGCGTAAAAAAATACAAAATATAAAAAAGGATTTAGAAAAATGTAAGTATGAAATAGATAAATGTGTTTTATTTCATTTTACTTATTTCTGATGTTTATTTCATTTATTACAGGTCAAAAACAACAACGCCCGCGCAATACGAAAAGCTGCTAGCTTTCATGGCCAAAAATTAGGTTTGGACGGACTGGAAATGCTATATCAAGCGGAAGCTCTCCCACAACAGACAGGAGTAAATGAGCACCGGAGGAGGCGAATGTCGTTTGCAGCGCATTACTCCCCTTGAAGAGAGGGTTATCCAGTTGACGGGACTGTGCATACTGATCCGCGTTGTCATCCTCTTCCAACAAAAACGCCGCTGCTATCAATTCCATTTTACTAAAAAAAAAAAAAATTTAATTGTTCAGCTGCAATCTTGCAAACTTTATGCTTTAGGTTTTTGATTTGTTTGCAGTTTATTTAACAATTTTTACACAATTGCTTATATGTTTTGTTTCGTTTTCTTCCGTTCCACTGACAAAACAGCTTATTGTGAATACACACTTGCTTCCTCATTTTCTTTCGATTCAGTTTTTTGCTGGAATACCAATTTACGATCCGTGCGTAGCGGAATGCGGAGGCGTAATCGAAACGCAGAATAGCCCTGAATAATGTCAGCCTCGAAATCAAAAGACGAGTATTGATCGCAAACCGCTGCTACTATGCGCTAAGCAAGCGATTTAACGACAAAGCGCTCTCTCGAAAAACAAAGATCCAGCTCTACCAGACTCTGATCCTACCTGTCTTGCTTTACAGCGCAGAATCGTGGGTAATGACACAAGCGGATCAATCTATTCTGGGAGTCTTCGAGAGAAAAATACTTCGCAAAATATTTGGACCCATCATCGTGAACGGCGAGTACCGTCGTCGAATGAATCATGAGCTGTATGAGCTGTACAACGACATCGACGTGGTCAAGCGCGTTCAAATAGACCGAATGCGCTGGCTTGGACACGTTGTACGAATGGACGAAAACGCTCCGGCTCGAAAAGTCTTCGGCAATAAACTCGATGGGCGGCGCAGGAGGGGGCGACCAAAACTCCGATGGATAGACCAGGTGACGGAAATGTTAAGTAAGCTTGGTATGACGAACTATCTACGGAGCGCAAAAGACCGAAGCGCTTGGAATGGTTTTCTACGTGCGGCTACTGATAGATGAATTTCTGTTGTTGCTGCCAGTAAAGAAGAAGAAGAAGTGTTTTTCATATTTCATACAAAAAAAAAAATAAAAATATTCAGTTCTGTGCCAAAATAAGAGCTGTTAATGAATTATTGCAATCACATTTTGCACTATTGTTTTTTACAAAATACATATTAAATTGCACTCAATTCGATTCACCTAAACCACGTGTGCTGAAAAAGTCTGAAATCTTTTTTTGAACCGTGTTTTCTGTTCCAACCTTATATATTTTTTTCTCCAGTTTCTCTAATTCATAATCTACATTTATGTTGTATGAGAGATTTGCATTTATGTATGCAAAGTTGTACTAAAAAAGTACGTTTAGGTTAGCAAAAGTTCTGCATGTATCCGGTTTTTGCATTTATGCGTGTTGCACTTATCCGTGTAATTTTGTTTGTAAATGTATAAAAAAGGCTAATGGCTTCAAATTCCAGTGCACTTATGCGGTTTTTGCATTTATGCGATGTGCACTTATCCGTAGTTTACTGTAATGGTTTTACAGCCATTCGAAGAGGCCTTTTAAAAGCTCACATTACATTTAGAAATGCACCAGTTGCCCAACAGATCATGAATTGACCATACAACTAAAAGAAACATTAGTAAAATATTTGGAGTCAATAGCACTAGCTTACAGTCATTTTGCTGCAGAGTTCTAAATAATTTTTTTCTATGGCCTCCTAAACACGAATATGAGATTACAAAATTTTTCCTCTGATTATTTTTTAAGATATGAATTATTGAATTATTTTGCAAATTTTTTATGAGATGCATCACCTTATTGGAGAATAATTCGTAAACGCATCTAACGATTTGAACAAGAGTGGTCTCCAATTAAAGGTAATGTGGACATTCGGATTAAAAAACTGGATTTTGGAAAAATAGCTGGACATTTTCAAAAAAAGTCAACGAAAAAAATTCTATGTTTAGTTTTGTATAAAAAAAAAAAACACTTTTCTGATCTTTAGCCGAATTTGGGTCATTGTGCAAAGTTTTTGCTTGGTATATTTACCAAAAACTTACTTTCATTTTCATTTTATTTGTTTCAGTCTATGGAAATACATTTTCCTTACAGACTATGACTTTAAAAAAAAAAAAATTACATAAATACTTATATTAAAATGTGTATATTAAATTTCAGGTTACTTAAGATAAGCTGTAAGAAATAACTTAAAGCAATCTTTTGAAATGCAAAATTCAATACATTGTTGAAACTCTTTTAGTTGACTTAAGTTGATTTTATTTAATAGACAAAAAGCACGGGTTAAGGGACTGTTGAGAGCGTAATTAGTATGATGGTTTGGAATATTAAAAATATTAATAAATCTTAAATTTCTCGGAGGAACATAAAATGGAATCAATGAAAGCAATTCAGGACAATCAATACCATTATTTATTAAATCAAAAATTAACAGAGTAGATTGAAAATTTCTCCGATACTCCAAACTTTGCAAACCTAGCAACAAACATTTTGACATGTAAGGCGTAGGCTCAACAAAGCTAAACGATCTTAGAGCAAATTTAACAAACTTTTTTTGAACTCGTTCAATACGAGAGATATGAGTGTTACAATGTGGACTCCAAACTACTGACGCATATTCTAATTTAGATCTTACAAACGTGTATACTAACTTTAGAGTACAAGGGTCCGAAAATTCGGAACAATTTCGTCTCAGAAATGCAAGCATTTTGTAAGCTTTTGGAATTATGTAATCAATATGTGGAATAAAAGACATATAAGAGTCAAACATTACACCAAGATCAAGTGTGGATTGAATTTTTTCCAAACTATGATTGCCAATTTTAAAATGACACTGAATTGGATTTAGGGATCTAAAAAACGAAATATGAAAACATTTTGAAAGATTTAAATGGAGATTATTATTATTACACCATTCAAGCAAATTGTTCAAGTCAGATTGCAGATGTAAAACATCACCAACAGAATCTACCTTGTAAAATATTTTTA
Source organism: Muscina levida (assembly GCA_964034835.1). Taxonomy (NCBI): domain Eukaryota; kingdom Metazoa; phylum Arthropoda; class Insecta; order Diptera; family Muscidae; genus Muscina; species Muscina levida. Next base: position 72,067,002 of record OZ035880.1, read on the forward strand.
AGTCATCAGCGTACAAAAGAAACTTCGACTTTACAAAACAAGTCGTAATGTCGTTAATAAATAAATTAAAAAGCAATGGCCCTAATATACTACCTTGAGGCACACCAGAAGTTTGTGCATATGGCCTTGAATCATATTTACCAATTCTGACTTTACAAAGTCTACCCTTTAAGTAAGACTTTATCCATAACAGAAAAGTCGAATGCAGACCCAATTGTTGCAACTTTGACAAAAGAATACTGTGCGACAACTTATCAAATGCTTTCGAGAAGTCAGTGTAAATAGACTCAACTTGGCCACCCTTTTCTAAAGAAGTTAAGACATACTCACTGAATACAATTAAATTCGTCGTAGTGGATCTTCCAGAAAAAAATCCATGTTGATTTGGCGAAATCAATGCTTAAGTTAGAAAAAACAATTTTTTGAAAATAATATGCTCGAACACTTTTGACACACATGATAACTTCGATATTGGTCTATAACAAGTTACATAATCTCTTCGCCCACTTTTTAAAACAGGTGTTATTAATGCCGATTTCCAGCAATCAATAAAATTACCTTCCCTAAGAGATAAATTGAATATATACATTAATGGAAAAGCCATGGTAGCAGCACATTTTTTTAAGAAATGAGCACACAAACCGTCAATGTCAGGCTTGAAACCATTTTTGGTGCCTATTATCGCACTTAAAACATCATCTTCGGAAATTGCCATATGGCCAATACTTAAGGAAGAACAAGAGTCAGCTGATGAAGAGAAATTATCATTAGCTGGTTCAAAATTATATTTAAAAAAATCAGCAAACATATTAACGACATCTTCACAAGATTTAGAAACTCTGCCATTATACATTACTGTAGATGGGATATCTAAAGACTCTTTTTTTGATTTAATAAAGGTCCAGAATGATTTTGGATTATTTTTAATTTCACGTTCCTTACTGAGAATGAATTGCTGATAAAGAAATTTATTTAAGCAATTAAATTCACGTTGATAAAAAATGAAATTAGCTTCGCTTTCTTGCTCACCGGACTCGACAAAACGTTTATGAAATTTGTTGCGTAAGTTTTTAAGCTTTTTAAGCCCCCTTGTATACCATGGCAGCTTATAAGGCTTGGGTTTCTTTAGCGGTATATTATTCCTGCATACATCCAAAACTGCATCTAAAAATTTTTTGTAGCAACTTTTCGTCTGTTGCCCATCAAACACTGTAGTCCAATCAATACACGCGAATATTGAATTTAGCAAATCAAAATTGCATATAGTAAAATTAAAATCAAAAGAAGAAATAGATTGAGCATATTTAAAAAATGAATAAGAGTTTAACTCAATGGCTAATGGTTTATGATAAATATTAGCAGGAGATATTGGCAGTAAACACTCGCACACTGTAAAATTGCAATCATACGGAACGAATATAAGATCTAAAAAACGATTTAAACGGTTAGAAATGTGATTAATTTGTACTAAATTTAAACTCAACAAAGTATCAATGCAAGCAATTTCATGCTCTCTGTTGACATTACTAGGCGACAAATGAGAATCACGATCAAATTTGGACCACATAACATCCTTAAGATTAAAATCACCCATTACACAGATGCGAGAATTTAATGCCAAGTTATCACTCAGCAATGAAATATTTGATATATGTTTAAAATAAATACTATCTGTACTACCAGGGGGTATATAAGATACACATAATAATAACACAATATTTTCACCAGAAATTGATATAATAAGTTGATCCAACAAGCCGCAATCATCATCAATTGTACACAGCGTTGACTTAAATCGGCTACTAACAGCAACTAAGACTCCACCACCACGAGAACACCCAGTAAGATCTGCATTTCTATCCTTTCGATAGATATTAAAAAGATGTGTATCGAAAAATTCAGCATCATAAAAATCTGCATTTAGCCATGATTCCACCAACACAATGACATCAAATTCACATTGTGACGAAAACTCAAAGACATTTTTTGATTTGGTTCGCATACCTGACAAATTTTGGTAATAAATTTTTAAACCATTATTTGTACAAGCTAACGCTGCTCTTCTACTACAGCTTTCCTTTGAAAATTTACGAAGGGACGAACCCTGATGTCCGTAGGCCATAGCTCAGGGCTAGTAACGTCTTTATAAAAGCAAGGAGTTACACCCAATTTAAAATTAACACGCTTCAAATTTTCAATATTGGCATCCTTCTTAACAAGCTTATAACACTCCAGATGGTGTTTACCAATTTCCGAATTTTCTTCAATAAACGCCATTATTTGTTCTGCCGAAACAGTCGGTTTAAAAGATGAAATGTGGATCCACTTCTTTTGAATAACCACATCAAGATTATTAGCGGCCGCATTTACGCCATAAACTACAGGCCCCTTCTTACGCCTACGCCTCTGCACGCTAACCCAATCAGACTCATTTCTCAATGGTTGGGTGTTAGCTTCAAACACGTTGGCTTCACTCGCGACAACCTCAGACCCAAGTGTGTGCACTGATGTGACGGACGAAGCAGAAGACAAAAACGGTTGATTGTTAGTTGTTGTTGATGTTTCAACTACAGCTTGGTTATTTGACTTTAAATCGGCAAGAACAACGTTGCGTTCTGCAACAACATTTGCACGGCGCACAGTGGGGTAAAGTCACGATCTGGGCGGCCAAAATTATTTGAAGCAAATTTATGAAGCAGAATGGTAAAATATTACTCGGTGAGGCGTAAAAAATAATAATATGTTAACATTCGGAGGGTAAAGGTTGTGACCGTTTTTATACAAAAAATGTTTTTTATAAAAATTTTAAGATTCCAAGAATTTCCCATATATCTCCACAAGGTTGCATTTTAGAGGCCTATCTCCGTATAACTTTTTATTCGTCTGGATACCCTCTAACTATAAATGCATAGAGATATAGGACATCCAGTATGTTAACTAAAGTGGTTCAGTAAAACCGCAGAAATTATAGTTCATTCTTACGCAGTAGGTAAATGGCTATAAAACACAAAACCGCAAAAACCCGCAAAATTTTTTTTTCCCATATGAACAATACGATGTTAATGATTATATTTAATCACAGATTGAAGGGGTGAAAAGTGGTGATGCATAACTTTTTGTAAATAGTTCGATTTTGGTACCCATTAAAATTAACAAAAAAACCATATCTTTCAATGCTGCTTTACTAGTATGAACTTGAATTATAATTTTATTTAGCTAAGTGTATTAAATAATATTAACCTGCTTTATTATTTTCCATTTTACTTAAATGTTTAAACTAAACACACGCCTTCCCACAGCCTGCTAAAATTGTTGCTTTACCTGAGCACAACAAAATAAAAATTGCACAATTAGCAACAAGTAACTTTAACAGCGTGTAGAAAACGAATGAAAGCAAAATGGAATGAAAAAATAACGGAATCTAGTGAAGCATTTTGTCCTCTTTACACTACAATCGGAAATTATTAAAAACATTGGTTTTTGAGAAATCGAATTTTGGCCGCCCAGATCGTGAATTTACCCCACCGTGCGGCGACGCGAAACATTCATCTTCTCATTTCGCGGTTTATCTTCACATTCCTCAACGTTATTTGACATGTCATTGAACTGCTGTCGCAACTCTTGCAGCTCTTTGCTCACAGAAGAGTTTATCGTCTGCTTAAGTTCTCTTACTTCATTGGACAAAGCAGCGATATGAGAGATTAAGTTCGAGGTTACACTTAAACAATCATTGCAATTGAAAACAATGTTTGAATTATTAAATGCTTCACACCATTTATCCTAAATTTTAGCACAAATAAAGTGGTGCTTTGCTCTGCATAAGTGGCAGACAATGTATTTAGATTTTAATGTTTTAAAACACTTCGCGCAAAGAGTATTTGGTGGAAGATCCATAATGACAACCGCACAGTTTGGCAAGCAGAGACTGACTGAATTTAACGTATCATTTGACACGCTAACGTAAAGTGATAAAAAAATTTTATTTAAAAAACATTTTTTAACATTGCACAGTGGTTCTTTTTGTTTTTTTTGGAATTAATTCTGTAACTTTTGAACGGATAATGCTATCTTGATGAAATTTGAAATAGTTAAGGCTGAGGTGTTTTCGAGATGATTTGGAAATATTCGGCTCCCGAGGGAGTTGGTCACCTCGGGTGTTACAAAGTTTCAAATGCTTGAGGAATGTGCATTTATGAACAGATTTAAAAGATTTTTTGCATTTAGATAGTGCTTCGAAAAACCTTCAAAAAACATGCTTGCATGCACTTGTTATCTCATTTAGGTCAAGAGAAATTTGAGAAAATAAAAAAAAATTGTGTCATTTTTGGACGAGGTTGATTTAGTATTTTAAAGGGTGTGAGCTCAGTTTTTCCTTGATTTTAAAGATATTTATATCGTTAGTTAGCCTATAAAATTCTGAATGAAATTGCGGAAAAAATAATGCAAATATTTTGTTCCAATCAAAAGTTATAAGCATCGCAAGTAAAAGTTTCTAAAAAAGGCATATTTTTACTGTTTTTTTGCAAAAAGGCGACTACATTCTTTCGTTTGTAAAAAAAATATTTCTTCCGGGAAGTGGCAATTTCTTAATTATTCCTCATAGAAATGTTGATGCAGATGCATTTATTGCTAAATTTGAATCAGTTCAGCAAAATGGTTCCCCGGCAAAGGAAGTCAAGAATACCCCATTTTTGAAAAAAAAACTTTTTTTTTGAAAATTCTCAAATCGCAAAGCGCCAACGAGAAAGCTGATTATATATTTTTTTGACCACATATGTAGACTAGATAACCGTAATGTATTTCAACATCCCTGCCATAAACAAAGACAGTGTGGCCATTTTAGTAAAAAATTCGGAATTTTGGAACATATTTTCCCCGTTTTGGGAATTTGGGTAGTTTGTTGTAAGATATGGCAACATATTGTTATTCGTTTTTTTAAGGACAATTTTATGTACATTATACCAATATTTCGTTAAGATATTCCAGTCCGTTTGAATTTTACGCTATTTTTTCATATAAGATATTATTTCTCCAAAAAACACGTTTTGACCAAATTTTATATTTCACTCAGAATCATGCCCAAAATAAAATGTGCTTTTAATTAATTTTTGTAAATTATTAAACTTTATGTCGTTCCCTTTCCAATGATATGCAATACTTGTATGTCAAGAGTTTAATTATTGTCTATAATTATAATCAAACTTCACTACCTCTGTAAAAAAAAGTATATATTGTGAAACACACATATATATGGGGGCTATATCTAAATCTGAACCGATATGCTTAGTTTTGTTACCACATTAGAATAGTGTGAAAAAACTAAGATGTGCAAAGTTTTGTTAACATCAGAGCAAAAATGTGGTTTTTGGCTACAATAATCTATAAAAGGTTATGCTAATTTGTATGGGAGGTACCAGATGGGGCGGGGCAAGTGGACCCATTATTTCAGTATATACTACACGCTGTCAAATAATAATACCATCCAAATTTTAGCTTCGTAGAGTCCTCCAGCATGAAGTTAGTGACAATGTAGTGGTTTTAGTGAAATAGGTTATTTTGTATGGGAGGTACTTGAGGGGGCGTGGCTATTTCGCCCATTTTCCAACCAACATCGCGACTAGTGAATTTTATGCCACTGGTAAATTTCTATTGAAATTTATTAAGAACTACTCCAATTATCGTCTTAACCATTTACCCAGCCGGCCAGACGGACATAGCTTTATTGGGTTAAAAACCTCCAAAACTTATTTTTTCTAAAGAAATTAACTTTGTTATTGTGATAAATGTACTAATAAGGATATTTATAACACAAACATCTTTGCCTTAATTTTTTTTTTTCAAAATTACTATTTAGCTGGACACTGGACAAGTATAAAAAAAAGCTAGACAATCCAGCCGAATCGAGCCCGTCTGGCAACACTAGAAAAATTAGGAAAATTTGAAAAAAAAAATTGTCTCCGTACCTCTATACTTACCAACGTGGAAAATGATGATTGACAAAACAGCTGGTAGTCTCGTAGTCGATTGTACTACAATGACATGGTTGTCTGAGTTATAGCGGTTGATATCAACAGTGTGAAAAACAATGAACGTTATAACAATTTAATGTTGAAATTATGAATGAAATTCATTGCCCGAGTTTTTCTTCTTTGTAATCCAGATGTAATCCCAGCAAACCAAAAGTTCCGACGTGTCGGACATCAGATATTTCTCTTACATTTCATCAGAAAATTTTTCCGAAAATGAACGATATCGTCATTAATGCCTTCAGAAATAAAACCGAGTTTTTCTGCACACTCTTCCGAATTTTGTGCGCCAAGTCTGCACGTTCTCTAAATTTTTATACTCGTTAAACGATTTTGTCTGCACAATCTCGAAAGGGAGTTTTTTGTTCTTCTTCTTCCCACAAGAGAAACCTGTCGCTATGGCATTTTTTATTTTGTTTTCTCTGAAGGGAGCACATTGGAATGCGCAACGCACTTGACAAACAACAACAACAAAAGAAAACCAGTTTAGGAATTTCTAAAACGGGTTTTTTTTGTTTTTGTTGTTTGTCAAGTGCGTTGCGCATTCCAATGTGTGTTTTTCATCCCTATTATCAGTTAAAATTGTGCAATCAATAGATTAAGACGTCACGTCGCGAAAAGTGTGTGAAATATTTAAAGGTAAAATAAGAAAAGAAATGCCGTCTCGTCAGGTAATTAGAAAAAAAGTTATAAAAGATGCTGAAGTACTTGTAAAAAAAAACAAAAAAAAAAAATATCTGACGATTTTCGTACATTTATTCAGAATTCTGTATACTGCCAGATATTTCTGGCAATTTTCGGATTATTTGCCAGAGTTACTTCAGAAAAATCCAAAAGTCCCTTCGAAATTTCCCTCAGATATATGACCGAATTCAGACCGAAACGTCCGCACAAATTTCCGAATTTCCCAGACATTTCGGTCCGAATTCTTGTCAACCACCCATACAACTTTCGGACAGAATGCTGACAGAATTCGGCATCAGAATCGGCAACTTGTGCAGACTTTCTGTCCCATATCTGACCGAATTCGGAGAAAATGGTTTGCTGGGATGTATGTAATGGGTTTAAGTCCTAGATGTGGTAAAGCGATAATACCGTACCGGGATACAAAAAAAAATAAAGATAGAATGATTGGATTTTAGATAGGGGAAAAATTATATGAAAGGGACGAATCGCGAAATTTTAATAAAGTAAGAAATGAGACATATATCCTTGTTGGAAATTTCTAAGGCAATTATCCCAGCTGTGCGCATCGGAACGGTCAAGTGAAGTTAGGAAAGATTCCATCAGAAAGTAGAAAGATCTGCACACGGCCGGATAGCCCTAAGCTATTTTTTTTTGTATCGGAAGAAAAGTGTTGGATACATAAGAAAATACAACCCAGGAAAATTTTTCAGAACTTGTTGCGAATGGTATTGATACTAAAATCGTTTCTTTTTTAATCGACTTTCTATTCTGTTTCTGATTCCATATAACCGATTATGTACAACATGCTGCACCACAGATTCCGTAGAACAGAAAATGAATATTCGTATTCGAAATAAGTATTTTTTAGAGGGTATTTACTAAGAAAAACTAAAAAATCTGAGTTAAAATATATATCGAACTAGCAAACAATTGAAAACCAATTAAATTTCAAAAAACAGCATATGTAATTCAGTTATGTAGCAATTCATTTCATAACAGGTTCCAGGAGAACATATTGGTTTTGGGACAATTTCAAACAAATATAATATATTGTGCAACCGAAAGTGGAACTTGTTACATATCAGTAAAAGCTATTCTGTAATTGTTTCTTTGCAACAAAATATTTTGCTGGGAATATATCAAACAAACTTTTTTTTTGAAAAATAAAAAAAAGAAAAAGTTTTAGAAAACTAAATCAACTAAAATAAATTTGAGGTATGTTAGTGTCAGTGAAGTGATAAGAGTAATTATTTAAAATAAATGTTCCACAGGTTACCCTGGGTCTAGATTGCCGCATCCGACCAAAAGCAACGAACAAAAAACATATATAGACGGTCGGTCATACCCCTCTTGGAGGCACTATGGGAGCGGCAGAAGCTTATTTTACTAAAAAATTATAAAAAGAAAAAAATTGTATGAGGACCACATTAAGAGCTGAAGATAGAGGGTAAATATGTTCCGGGAAATTGTTAGGGTTGCAAAAATACTATGGGTCGATCATACATTTGACACCTATAGAGGAATCTTTGTGGTTGTTAGAGCGGTGGGAGCAAATTTTATAAAAAAAAAATGATTTTGCATGAGAGACCCCTTAAGGGGTGAAGCTAGTTGGTAGGTATGTTTGGGAAAAATATTAGGAAAGAAAAATTAGTGGGTGTCGGTCATACATTTTACTCCTCTACGGGCGATTCCGGGAAAGTTACGGGGCTTGTTGTGGATTCCACCCCCCACCCCTAACAACTTTTGACCATAAAGCGCACCAATCCCCCATTTTTTGGCTCATGAATTTTTCCTCACCTCACAAGGTGCACCACCTTACCTTGTGCGTAATCAAATCTTGTTACTAAGTAACTCAATGTTGAACATCAAAATAGCAATTAAAATTCGTACACACACATAAGCATTCAAGCAATAGATCGATCTATTGATCGATCGTTAACAATTGTCGCTTTCATGGCAGTGAGCGCTGGCTTTGCATACAACCAGGGATTAAAAAGACTCCAAAACACTCTGCTCAACACATTTTAAACGTCGATAATGTGCGCAGGCGAACTCAAAACAAAAGAGTTTAATGATCGAAGATGCTCCGCACACAGAGTCAACACAACACTCTTTTTTACCATTTTTTCCTGAGCACTCAAAGATGATGTGCACACATAAACGAGCGACACTAAAAGATTGGTAGAGAAGAAGTAGAAATATAGCTGTATATGTATGAATATGTATAAGAATATGTATGTATGTGTTTTTTTCTCCATATGAATGTTACTCCGTGTTTGGGTATTTTCGTTTCTCAGTGCACATATGAGTTGTGTCGTCTTTATCGCACACACGACGGGAGTGAGAAAAAAGAGCAACATCGTTTTCCGACACTTCGCAAGATGTGTTTGCATGTTAACATGCTCAACGGTACAGAGTTTGAGTCATATTTACCTCTCAGACACTCTCATGAAAAGAGTTTTGCATACATTTTGTGCACATTTTTGAGTTTTTTACAAACGCTGCATACAACACTAACCGCACTAAACCACCCCTAAAAAACATACGTATGACATAAGATCACATTGTAGAAGAAGAAATGTTAACAAAGATTGATGTTAAACAAAAATTATCAATTAAATTCGCACACACACATAACCATCCAAGCAATAGATCGTTGTCGCTTTCATGGCAGTGAGCTGCTAGTTTGGGCGTTGCTTGTCATGTAAAAGTTGTTATTGTGAATGGCCCGCTATTTCGGTAGCTGTCACTTTGATGCTTTTATTATTTGACATTTGACAAGTAGAAACTATGCCATTACTAAAAATGGAACCATACACGCTTCAACAACGTATTGAAATTATTAAAATTCACTACAAAAATGGTGAAAATCTTGAGTCACAGTTCGCAAAACTAAAGCATTTTTTGGTCGTCGTGAAGCACCTTGTCGGACTGCAATACAGAAATTGGTGGAAAAATTCGAGCTGTTAGGACAAGTTAGTAATGAGAAGAATAAACCCCGTGCACGTCGCTTCGTCGTTCTTTGGAATTGGGCATTCCACAAACGTCATTACACCGTATTTTGCATAAAGACTTGGGTCTTAAGGCTTATATAGTTCAGTAGTGCGATTCACTATACTTTTTACCCACAATTATTTCGTTTAAAAATGTTAACCACAAAATTAAACATTTTGCTATTCACTAACATTTTAAACGTTATCTACTGTAGTTTAAAGGCAGCTTTTCAGTCACCTGTTTTTTTAGCAAAACATACTGTGGTTTATTAACACTAACATGATTGGTGTGGTTTAATTCGTATAGAAAAGTGTTAATTTATACAATCGTTGTATATAATGGCTTTGGAGTATTTAGCCTACAATTTACAGTTTATAATGGTCCTTCAGTCATCCGGTGTGATCTTCGTGATACGGAGTTGGCAGCAACAGAATTTAAAAAACTCTACCATTTAAGTCCGGAATTGACAGAAGGATAATATTTTAAAATCTTAAAGTATTTACTAAATTAATAAAATAGTAGATAGTTTGCACAAAACTATTTGAAATTTACACACCACAAGGTTTTTTTCCTCTTTGTTATTTTCTCCCATTTTGACTTTTCGCTTCGCTGAGTTGCCACGTTATTTAATTTAAATACACAGAAAAATAACACTGTTTACCATTATTAAAAATAAGTTAGCGAATCACATGGTGGTAAGTGCAAGCATCAAAATGTGTGGTTAAAGTTAACAGCTGCTAAAGTGTTAAAAGTTAGTGAATCGCACTACAGTTAACACAAGAACACAAGCCGGCCGATCATCAACAACGTCTTGTCTTTGCTGATTGGGTCCTTGAAATGAATGAAAATGATCCGGAATTTCATCCAAAATCATCGTGACTGATGAGGCCCATTTCCACCTCGGTGGCTACGTCAACAAGCAAAATTGTTGCATCTGGTGCTAGGGTTATGGAAAATTTCGTTATGGATTTGGTTATGGAAAATTTCATGAAAAGGATATGGTCCTGTAAGCGTGCTCGTGGTGGCCATTTGGCTGATGATGTTTTTCGTTATTAACGGCATACCTTCCTCCTTATTATGAAATAAACATCCGATCATTTATCAAAAAAAAAAAAAAATTTCGTTGAATACCAAAATAACAGTTCTTTTTGGAAAACTCTTTAGTTTTGTTTTCGTTTTTAGTTGAATTTGTTTGTGTTACTTCAAAATCGTTCCTCGGCAGTCACCCTTTTCAGGTGTTGTTGACAATGTTATGCAATCGTTGAAAATCATAAAAGCCATTTGAAACTGATTTAATACCGCTTGATTCTGGTCTTTAGTGCAGAGTATGCTTTGGAAGACATCGTACCCTATTACGTGACTCTACATCACTGATGTCCATCTCATAGCACTTTTGTGCGGACCAACACATAAACAACGTCACACTTATTCTTATGCTCATCCATTCAGTCGTCGCTGAGAAAGCGAAGTGAAAAGACGTAAGCGGATGTATGCATCTTATGTTCTTAATAAAATAGAAATTAATTGAAATATAATTTTATTTGTTTAAAAAATACTTGAAAATTTAATAAAATTTGTGCTATGAAATATATAATTTTTTTTATTTCCTTATACACAACCATTTCGCTGTGAACAACCAAAATCATAAAAAATATCAGCAAAAAATGCATACACCCGTCCTCATGTGCACACGTCGGTATCTAGTCGACGACTGAAGCAACATCGATATTCTCACCAATACAACGTCATAAAAATTTTTGGACACCACTGCTCTACATCAGCTATCGGCAACTAACACAACCACAATATGGGTTTGTGTTGGTGAGTTGTTCTCTTCCCTCTCTCACTGTAGTGAAGGAAATTGTTGTAAAGATTTTTTCATAACTATGAACAAAATTATAATATAATAATATAGGAAATATTACTGTTGTGCGCGTGGCAATGCACATTAACATATAAGAACTCATTTTTACCGAAAAAATTCATTTCTTGTATTGTCTTGCTAACAACAAGCGTCGACACAACTGCGTCGGACGAATGCTCAAGCGAGACTGATTCAGTTTGTTTGTTTTCGTTCAATGTGTGTGAGAATACATGTGTGGCTCTCTCGCTCATGTTGCACAAGTGCGCGCTCTCGCCGATCGCTGCTCTACATACACAAATGATCCCAAGAAGCCACAAGGGAAGCAAATGCTAAAGAGGATAGAGGCGCCTAATTAATACAACATGAACTTGTCCACTGAAGGTTCTAATTTCTAATTATAATCATCGTTAATCCAGACTCTGAAGCCGACATATATTATTAATTTGTTCTATATTTTTCTTCACTATCGTTATAAAATGTATTTTACTATGAATTTCTTTTTTTTAAATGAATTAAAATTTTTAATTTTATACATTAATAATTGTAATGCTGATTACCAATATGGATTGAATATTGTATGTATCTTTTAGTATGATCTATACTTTAAATGAATGAATTTTCCAATTAATTACTAGGATAAGTAATAGCTTATCTTGTGTATTGTAAATTATATTATAAATATTACACTTTTACAGTACTGCAAGGGGACGGTATGTTCATGCGATTGCATTTAACAGCTCTTATTTTTATTGCACTCACTGCATTGGAAATTGCTCCCACTCCAATATTTCTGCTCACCGAGTAGTGTTATTTTTATACATGCCAAACCTGTTCGCGTGCAGAAAAAAAACGGTTTCTTTATTTTTAAAAAATTCTAGAAGCTGAATGAATATATTTTATCGATTTTATAGTATTTTTTAATTGTTGTTCTAATAACCTTGGTTGTATGCAATGAAACGCAAAAAGGATTACGTCAAAACCTAATAATAAGAAAGTTATATAAAAATAAAAACTGTTCTTTTTAACACAATATTTTTTATTTTTATGCCTTTCCACTATTTTGGACATAGTATGTTTCTTATATCCTAGTTTTTTTGATGGTTGGAGGCGGCAAATATATTGGAGGGTGCGTTCCATAAAATAAAAATATTAATTAGTAATTATATTAGTTTTTAATACAGTTTATTTATATTTTTATTTCCATTTGATGCAACGAAGATTTAGAGGGTTCGTAAAGTGCAGTTTTGATTTGTCATTAATATGCCAAAAATATTGGGATTCGTGCTACGAATTCTATTGATTGTCGTGTATTTGAACGGATTCTGTTCAGCGCCTTGAGTGTCATCTTGCTCGAAATTAGGGGTCTTAAATATCTTAAAATTACAGTGAAATGACCAAATATTAATTGTGAATAACGTGCCAACGTTGTGCATTCAAAATATCTCACATTACACCTTATTTCAACAAAACTTGATCAGCGCCTTCGATGTCAAATTAAACATTCTCTGGAGATTAAAGTACCAATATATCCACCTAAATTCGACTATGACACCTCTTATTCCTGGGTGATAATTCTTATCACGGACTCTCTATTGATTAAAATATCAATGACATTAATCTCTATAAAGCGCCAAACTAAAGAAAAAATTCACTACATTAAATTCATTTTTCTGCAGCGAGAAACATTTTCGGCATATATTATTTTTAAACGAGCTCTTGACTATTAGAATCTCGCGATGTACTGAACCACCATCGCAAATTTTACATGGAAAAAGTGGGGTTTCGGTCAAAATTGCTCATCGAAATAAGGATTTTGTGAGTGATTTTCCAAGCTCATACAAAAGTGACACCATCTTGATATATATCAAATTGTTGGTAATGCTTAGTTTCACAATCTGTCAAATTCATTTTCTCCGTTGGTCAAGGCACACGATTTTCGCATTAAAAACAAAATATGTGCCAAAACACCGTCTTCACATTTTGACGGTCAATTAAACCTTACTGGTTGACTATATGCCATTTTTCTATATTAGAGGTTTGTAGCACTAAGTGTAATCTACATCTTTTCCAAAGACCACTTTTCCCTACGACGACCCACGCGTATACAAACGAAAAATTAAACTAGGAATCTTCAAGCATTTTATCACATTTTTTAACTTTGAGTTCCTGAAAATATGTCACGTAATAAAAATATTGCCAAAATCTTTATACATTCTCACATCAGTAAGTGTATACGATGCAAATTCTTTAATAACACTAGTTAACAGTCATTTTGCTGCAGAGTTGTAAATAATTTTTTTCTATAGATTTCGGCCTCCTAAACACGAATATGAGATTTAAATTTTTCCTCTGATTAGTTTTCAAGATATGAATTTTTGAATTATTTAGCTAATTTTTTGTGAGATGCATAAACTTATTGGGGAATAATTCGTAAACGCGTCCAACGATTTGAACAAGAGTGGTCTCCAATTAAAGGTAATGTGCTCCCCTAAAACCTTTCTATACAAGCTTTTAACATCGGTTGGGTAATTTTGATAGTAGGAGCATTTTAAGTTTAAAAAACTATTTTTTTGTGCAAAAATCACGGTTTTAAATTGATAAAAAAAATTATAAAAAATATTAATCGCTAAAATAAATTAAATTTCATAAATTGACATAAATTCTTGGCCTTCCCTGAGCAAAACAAGTCATCATTCATAAAAATTGGGTGATAAGAGGGAGAGTTACACGTTTTTTAAGAGGACACTACAAATAGTAAATTTGTTTTTTTTTTGTTTTTAAGCATGTCACGGTAGCCTTAAAGCTAAACTTTACGTTGCACAATCGTATTTCTACTTTTATCGACATTTCTACTTTTTATCGCCATTTTCATGCAACGTAAAGTTTAGCTTTAAGGCTACCGTGACATGCTTAAAAACAAAAAATTTACTATTTGTAGTGTCCTCTTAAAAAACGTGTAACTCTTCCTCTTATCACCCAATTTTTATAAACGATAACTTGGTTTGCTCGGGGAAGTCCAGAAATTTTTCTCAATTTATGAAATTGAATTTATTTTAGCGATTAATATTTTTTATAAATTTTTTTAGCAATTTAAAAACGTGGTTTTTGCACAACAAAATTAGTTTTTTAAATTTTAAATGCTCCTACCATCAAAACTAAACAACCGATATGAAAAGCTTGTATAGAAAGGTTTTAGGGGAGCACATTAACTTTAATTGAAGACCACTATTGTTCAAATCGTTGGACCCGTTTATTATTCTCCCATAAGCTGATGCATCTCATAAAAAATCTGCAAAATAATTCAAAAATTTATATCTTGAAAACTAATCAGAGGAAACATTTTTAAGTCTCATATTCGTATTTTGGAGGCCGACATCTATAGAAAAACAATTTAGAACTCACGTTTTCAATTACATACATAGTAGAGATGCCACCCAGTGTTTTTCACAAATGATGTCAAATATGTATGAGCAAAAATGCCAGATTTTTTTTCAATAATAATGCAATTAACCGGGTAAAAGTAAGAGGAAATTTATTTTTGATGTCATGAATTTTGAACCAATTAAGCGGGTAATTCAATTAACCGGGTTCAATTATCCGAGGAAATTTACATGTGTTTTTGTATGCAATATTTTTGCCCGATCATGTGGTTCAATTAAGCGTGGAAACCAATTAACCGTAGGGTCAATTAACCGAAAAATACTGTATTATTTAAGGCAATTAAGCTAAATTTTAACATAAATTGAATCACTTAACAGCTTTTCATCACCCATCTAAATCATCGAGGCCTCGGCGTTCTTCAGTAATTTTTTTGAATGTTCATATTATAATTTTTTTAATTTTAAAATTTTGCTTAATATTAGGTATAAAGTTCCATTTCTCCTTAATTTTTCCTAAAATTAATTCATAATATATTCATTTTGTTTAGTTTATTAATGGAAATGATAAAGTGTCAAAACAAAATTCGACATTGATATATACCTTAAAGTAGATATAAAACACAAATGGTGAAAAGATCGACTCATTTTAACACGGCTAAAATTTCAAATCAAATCAAACTTGTTAAAATTTATATAAAAGAGACATCAATAATGTCACTATTTAATCCCGTACAGAGATCTGTTTGCGGTGGTTGTAAATGATTTACTTCGTTTTTTTTGTTTCCTTTGAATATAATCTTAACTATTTTATTTCCCGGATTACAGCAGAGTAACTGCTTTATTCTATAAGTTCAAATTTCATTACCTCGCAATGAATTTAGTCGGTATGGATATTTTTTTTTTTATAAGATAGCTTATAAGACATTTAATCGTACTCAAAACCGTTTTGTTTTTTTTTATTAAATAGCCATTTTGGTTGAATTTTTGTAAAGTGAATCTTTAAGATTTTTGTTATAGTTTTCTGAGGAAGCTAAGGTACTTCTGAGGTAATTTCGGTTAACTATGGGGTGTTAGCTAAAAAAAACTAAGCCGCTAACACCATGGTAGAGAAGGGTTGAGAGCTGTGACTCCAACGGCGGTATGCCATTAGGCCCCACGAAAATACACCCCAAATCAAAAATGAAATTAAGCCCCAAAAAAATATATGGAAAACAACAACACGAAATTTTATGATTTTTTGGGGCCTAATTTCATATTTTTATTGGGGTATATTTGCATAATGCAATTAGACCCCAAATGTCTGTGTGACAATAGATTTCAAAGATTTTTTTGGGGCATTATTCATAAAATTGTGTGGTCTATTTTCCCTTTTTTGGGGTCCAATTTCATTTTAGGGTCAGGCTTAATATTTTTGGGGTCTAATTTCCTTCGGAAAAATAAAAAAGCCTTGGTTTTTTATTGAAAATAATATAGTTTATTACCTTTAAATTTATTTGTAAACTTGTATCTTGGACAGAGAAAAAACCATCCATCTTCCTCTCAAGAATTTTTTCAATCGTTATCAACGCCTCTTCTAACAACAACGACGCTTTACCAATTACAGACTCCTTGCTTCATCTCAGCTGTTTTGGCATACATATCAGAGAGGGACAAAGAGTACTCGGGAAAAAAGTATACATAAGTAAATACTTGTAATTTGTATACTTGCGTGTATCCATACCTATAAACCAGTGAATGCTAACAAACTCACATTTGCATTGAAATAACTACTAAATCTCTACCCACTCTTAATTCCTCTCACACAAATATGATTGAATTCGACATGACAACTAAATATTCAGGACGTTAGAATTCAGCAGACTCAACTTAATTATGAAGTTGTTTAGCTAGATCATCATCCTCATAGATCATCGTTTTTGCTCGATCTTACATTCGTAAACAACATGTACATTAGGGT
This sequence comes from Muscina levida, assembly GCA_964034835.1. Classification (NCBI taxonomy): domain Eukaryota; kingdom Metazoa; phylum Arthropoda; class Insecta; order Diptera; family Muscidae; genus Muscina; species Muscina levida. Next base: position 72,083,910 of record OZ035880.1, read on the forward strand.
AATAACTTTTTTTGGACAACATTCTCCCCAGGGCTTTTCTAATGGCAAATATTGTATTAATGATAAAAAAACTATTTCAGTTCAATTTGCTAAAAAAACCTTACGCACCGACAGCGATTTCTAAAATGCCTTTAATATATTTTTTTTTAACTTTTTTTAATAAAATTTTTTTTTAAATATGGTTTATACATATGCAAGTATGTAAACAAATAGTAACAATAAATGATTAAAAGTAGGTATTGTAAGATATAAACTTTAGGTTCAAAGTACGCGTTATTTTACACAGCATTTTTCACAAAAAACGATAGCGAAAAACTAAAAACGCAGTTCTTAATATTTGTCCATGCCCTACACGATTATGTCTGGGGAGATTTGATATTTGCAAAAAATGCAAAAAGTTATTACCATAATGTACATACTGCAGAGCAGTAACTTTGTTTGTGCTTTCGCAACCTAACACTCGTAAGTGTTTTCGTTTACTTCTGTATAATCTAACACTCATAAGTGGTTTCGTTTAAAGGCCTGCAGCGTTCCATTCATTCTACTTGCATAAACAGATAAAACAAGTAAGAACCTGATATTATCGGTACAAATACAACAAAGAGTAGAACAAAACATGTGCTCATGCGTTTTGGATTGAGTAGATCGCGTATCATCTCTTTCTCTGGCTCTTATTGTAGTGGAAACTATTTTTCTCTTTATCTGTTCCACTCAGTGAAGTAACTGTTATTCCTCTTTTTTAAATGAATATATCCATTTAATATAGATATTCCAGATCGTACGCTTTGCGTTGATGATGTTTTCTTACTTTTTTTTATTCTTTTTACAAAAAGTAATGTGTAAGTTTCATCAACAAAAAAGAAAACAAAATTTCGCTCTTTATTATTTATGCTTGCAGCGTCACGCTCTCCACATATTCCAAGCACAGATAACAAGAATACCGATATATCTGTTTGTTGTGTATGTTATCATATTTTTGATACTTGGTACTTTTACTCTCTCATACCTATTCTATTGTTATCTAAAAGAGAAATATTCCATACGCACTCAATCCAAAGAGAGCGAAACAGATACAAGCAGATATAAGAAAATTGAACTAAACACAACAATAAAAGCAACACTTAAGTGTGTTTGGATGGTTCTTTGCAGACCTATAGTTTCGTTTACTTCTTACTAAATCTACGATGCTCCCAACAACATCTAACACTCGCAATTGTACTTTATAAGTTCATGGGTATTTGGAAGTATAACCAAGATGTATTAATACAGGTGGCGTTAACTGCCAGCTGGTTTTAACTTTTTTTCTGATTTTGGTGCCTCTGCACTGTCAACTTACATATACTCGCCGAGTTGCGCCTTTCAGTTGTCAAAATGTTGTATGGAGATTTTGACACTAGAGAGGAACTACACAAAATAAATTGCCTGTGGTTGTTGTAATGCCAAATTTGTTGTACAGATAACTCCACCTTGTTTAATACATCTTGAGTATAACCCATCGACTGTTTACGTCAAGGCTGCGCAAAATTGATTTGTAGTTGTGTTAGTGAGCGAAAGTGAGGACTGCACTGGGAAGAACAGTTGAGCAAACTAGGAAATAAACTTTACAAATGTATTTCATGCAGCAATTGTGCTTTAAGTACTTCACTAATATTTTCATGCTTTTTCATTAAGTCGTAACCCAGCAAACCATTTTCTCCGAATTCGGTCAGATGTCGGACAGAAAGTCTGCACAAGTTGCCGATTCTGATGTCGAATTTTGTCAGCATTCTGTCCGAAAGTTGTATGGGTGATAGACAAGAATTCGGACCGAAATGTCTGGGAAATTCGGAAACGTACGGAATTTTCGGTCAGATATCTGAGGGAAATTGCGAAAAATTTGGAAGGGACTTTTGGATTTTTCTGAAGTAACTCTGGCAAATAATCCGAAAATTGCAAGAAATATCTAACAGTGTACGGATATTTTTACGAGAATTCGTGATATTTTCGGACAGAATTCTGAATAAATGTACGAAAATCGTCAGAGATTTCTGTTATTCTTCTGGTTTTTTTTATTAATCTCATTTATACAAAAATTCAAAAAATATTTTTTCTTTTATTTATTTTTTATAAAAATAAAAAACCAAATTTCAAAAATTTCTGCCTATAGTTTTTTACAAGTATTTCAGCATCTTCCTTCACTTTTTTGCCTGACGAGACGGCATTTATTTTCTTATTTTACCTTTAAATTTTAATACACTTTTTGCGTTTTTAACTGATAATAGGGATGAAAAACACACATTGGAATGCGCAACGCACTTGACAAACAACAACAAAAAAACCCGTTTTAGAAATTCCTAAACTGATTTTCTTTTGTTATTGTTGTTTTTCAAGAGAGAACAAAACAAAAAATGCCCTAGCGACAGGTTTCTCTTGTGGGAAGAAGAAGAACAAAAAACTCCCTTTCGAGAATGTGCAGACAAAATCGTTTAATAAGTATAACAATTTAGAAAACGTGCAGACTTGGCGCACAAAATTCGGAAGAGTGTCAGAAAAATTTGGCTTTATTTCTGAAGACATTTATGACGATTTCGTTCATTTTCGGCAAATTTTCTGATGAAATGTAAGAGAAATATCTGATGTCCGACACGTCGGAACTTTTGTTTTGCTGGGAAGTGAGACAGTGACGGCTGCATATGTTAAATGTATATTTTGCATAATGAACACAAGCTCTTTTTTGTCTACGCATTTGTCCATTGGACAAAGTGCACTGTCCCAGTGTATTCGCATTCGCATATGCGAATGCGAACGTTCGTTACATCCCTAGTTTTTATATACGAATTGCGATATTTGCATTTTTTTGGGGTGTAATTGCATAGTTTCAAATAACAACTACGAAATTAGGCCCAAATATATAAATTTTCGGGCCTATTTCCATTTTATGTTTGGGGTACCTCCCACTTTAGAAAACTATTAATATTATTAATAGACCCAATGCGATCATGCCTAAATTCTGCTTTTAGTAAAGTTGAAGCAGTATAAAGTTTTGGAGAAAAAAATCTGTAAGTCTAGCCACGCTGAAAAAATTATATGTAAATATTTCAAATGTTAATAAAGACGATTTTATAAATTAAAATTGAAAAAAATCATAACAGCTTGATTTAATATAACGTAATTTTACCTTTTATTTCTGAAAATATGTTATTTATCAATTATTGTTTATTTATTACCTTATGTCTTCGACCAGACAAACGACGTACTCTAGATAACTTAATAATTTCAGAATGAGTGCGGCATCTTGTTATTCATGTTAACTTACCTGTAATGTGCTTATGCATAAAAGAAGAAAATTTACAAATGGTTTATAAACACCCCTTAAATAATAATTTTCAAATGGTATTTTATTTTTTAATATGAATAAAACAATTCACAGTATATCTGTGATAAACGGTACGAATAACAAAGAAAATGTTTTGCACTTTGACAGGTAACCCTTCCAACAAAAAGAAAAAAGTTTATTTATGCACACTTTTTCAACAATGATTTAGGCTTTTAATAATTAATTTCTAAAAAAATTACATATTTGTTTTGATAGTATTTACAAACGGATTCCGAAATTATGATTTCGTTTCAAAAAGCTCTTGAAATATTAACATTTTTTTATTAGCATTGCAAAATAAAAATCAGTTTATTTTTTTTAGCTTTGAGATGATAATATGATTTTCCACTTGAATACTAAAATTGTGATCGGATGTTCAGTAATTAACACACTGGTGATAATTCCAATTAACTTTCGTCTAATTATGTATTTGAAGTTAGTAGAAATTCGACTTACAACGTTGCGTGTGTCAAAGAATTCACTTCGGAAGAGACAATTGTTGCGAATATATAAGGATGCAGTATTGAATGCTGAAGGATCAGTGAATTCAAAAACGGACGACAGAGTCTTGAAATGAAGCATTCTGCAAGTCCGCAAGTGATTATTAAAATAATTTCGCATTTTTTTGTGCCCAATATGGCTTTTTACACGTATGCACGCATGCCAGATGAAACAATTTATACCGCTACCAGCAAAATGTAGAAAGGAGCACCCATACATGAATTTACAAATTACTCATTTCGCGCGCAACGAATTTTCCTAGGTAGGAGTGTTTAATCTAAGGCATCTGATCCAGTCGTCGGCAGCAGCCAGCACAGGAAGCCACTTACTGCGAAAAAAATAAAATATATAAATTGATCTCCAATGATTGAAAATTAAACACTTACTGAATAACATTGCCGAAAATACAACAATAGGTATAATGCAGTTGAGGTCAATGAGGAATCCGAATATTAAGTTACCTAACAGCGCACCACTCCGACCAAATGTCATAGACATAGCTGCAGCCATTACTCTGAAAGAAAATATATAATTTAAGAAGTTAATATCCAGTCATTATGCCAAAAAGTATCAGGCATAGATTTTGGTTATTTAAAAATAAGTTTTTGTATGGAGGCGATAGATGAAAAATTTAGTAGAAACAAGTTACACCATCAACATGCCTGCCTATTCGCCTACAATTATCGTCCTATTCTATTTTATTATCACCCTTTTTTCTTTTTAATATTCTACGAAAACTTGGAATGCAACATATCCTTAAAAGTAAATTTTTGCACTCTCATTTGGATTTCTTCCACGAATGCTGCAGCGACGTGTCCGATGAATATGGTGAAAGTTCCACAAATACATTTTAATTTTAGAAAAGATTTACGAAGGGAAATATATGCCTACAATACTCGCTGACTGCTGCTAGAATATTTTGGAGACTGCAAGGATACTCAGCATAAAATAAATATATAACATTAATAACTAATAGGAAATACATATTTGCTCTTCTTATATTTCATGTTTAATTCATGTTTAAAGCTCTATTAGTATCGGTTATTGTATTTGGAAAAGATTCTGTTGGATCAAATGAAGTTTTCATTACATTTATGCAAAATAAAGAAAGGACAACAAATTCAAATTACTCAAAAACTCAGCCTGATTAAGAAAATCTGAAAACATATTTGAAATCATGATATTAATAACCAGAGGAAATAAAATTCAGATATCCAGAAAAATTAATATTTTTTTTTGTAGAACAGTGTTTTTTGACAGTATAATTTAAAAGCAGTTTTAAAAAACAATATCAGCTTTTTGTTAAATGAAGTAAATTGACTTTTCAAATGAAGCATTCATATGACTTCAGTAGAAGAATACTCGAACATTAATCTAAACTCATCAAATTTATTGTTTAAGCCATGGCATATATCAATTTTACAGAGAAAGTCAAATACGATTATCATTCTGAAGAATTAAGATGTTACTTTTTAAACAAGTGATTAATAGTTTTGGAATGGCCGGAATACAAATTTAAATAACTTGGATTTATTTTACTTAAAAATTCGTAAAAGAAAGTATTTTTTGAAAAAAAAAAAATTATTTTAAAATATCGTGAACATTAGCTTAATTTTGCACTAATGAGGATAAATTAGTCCATTAAACAGTGGTCTTTATTTATATTACGCACGTTACGAAGTTTTTCGGGTATTTATTTATCACGATTATTGAATCCAGGGTTGCTGATTGTAATAAATTAACAGATTTTGTAGACCTTTCAATAACAAACCAAGATGTAACAATTATAATTTTTGTTTGGGAAAGAAAGATTGTAAATATTATATGTTTTTATAACTGAGAAAAAATAATATTCAGTCGAATATTTTTAACAAACACTAAATAGGAAAATATCTTTTTTAATTTTTTCACTTGCTAACTCTTCGCTGGTAACAAACAAACTTTACAAACAAATCAATAGAATTTGACAATCAAACTAGCAAAAACCAAAACAATTTTTATGTGATTCTTTGAAATTGACACCTGTTAATAAACAGCACGAATAAACGATGATACTTAAATGTAACATAAATTACCTTAAATTTGTAGGAAACAAATCCACCATGACGCAGTATACAGTGCTGATACTCAATGATGTCAACGCTTCAAAAATGCATGAAAGTATTAAATTTTCCAGGGAAGATCTAACGAAGTAGAGTCCAATTGTGACAACGCCTGCCGCGGTAAGGCTAAAAACTGAAATGTAAAACACGATACATATAAAAATTAACATCAATATGATTACAGAATTTTTCTGTAATTTATATTATATAATATAGAATCCTTGTAGACCAAAATTTATTATATATAGAACAACATATAAATTAGCAATGCTTCAGATTACATATAGATACAATTTCAATAACGTAAAATTGTGTTTAAATTGCCAGGCATAAACTTTTTTATTTGAAAATAAACGCAGTTCTCGTATTACATATTGACTTTGCTGAAGTATGTTATCATGTAGATTTATCCTATATATTTAAAAAACTGCTTCATCAAAATGTTCATAATATCAGTTTTCCAAGTCCAAGATCAATTGATAACTTTTTAGTTCAACACTAAACAGCCTAAATCAATTTTTAATTTTGTAGGGAAGCGTTTCTGAAAAAGGACGGGTGCTAATTCACTGAAATGTAAGCCATGTCTCGTTAGTATGATTCAAAGTGAAAATAAGTAGAGTTCCAAAGAAAGTTATATTAAAATTTTTTTCCTGCTGATCATTAAATTTGGGGATGCGGAATACAAATGTACATTTTATGAAATGCCCTAACCATAAAACTGCCCACATTATTCGATAGTCCCACAGTCATCATATCGTCACCAGAGATCAGCACCGATATACCGCAACCGCCGGTGCACCGCCACCGTACTTAGTATTTTTCATACGCAAGTGTTCGAAATATCGAACGAAAACTGATGCGGTGGAGTAAAGCTCTTTTTTGTGTTTACTTTTTTTGTTGCAATAGTTTAGCATCGTATCAAAAAAACCAATTTGTTATGTGTGCTTGTTTTATGGTGGTGGTTTAGCACAACAACGAAGAAACACAAACAAAAATATTACGAAGAAGAATACGACGTCGCACAATGGTTCCTGCTAGTGTAAGAGCGTAGATAAATTCAAAATTTAAAGTGTTTGCAAGAATATTTTTTTAAAGCTTTTTTAGTAAAAATATGTTCAAATTAACATATTTACGACATTTATCAATAGATTTCATTTTTATTTCGAAAATATCATTGCTTAAAGTTGCCATATATGTGTAATCCAAAAAGTTGACGTATTAAACCTAAAAGTTTGAAGTTGTATAACTTTAAGAGTATAAAAGCCACACTTACGTATGATACATCGTTGAAAAGGTAATTTTATTGCAAATACAACAGTGTTAAATCATTATCAAAATTGTTTAAAAGACAAAAAATTCCAACCAATTTTTTGATCCATCTTAAAATTTGAAGAATTTGATTTTAAGATGGAGCTACAGTTTTGCCTCCACTCCCCTCCACGAAGATATTAGTACAGGCATATTGCCACACGTTTCACTTACTTGCCCTAAAAATTTTAGCTGCTAATACCTGCTAACCTGCAATATATGTACAAAATACTTTAACAACTATATTTCGAAATACGAATTTTTCAAGTTTTCCAATAAAATTAAGGATTTTTTTTTAAATGTCAAATATTATCTTAAGGAATTTTTGTGTATATAATATTCAAATGACAATTCCGCATTATTCTATTTGTCGGACGTTCACTTGTACGTATGTATATATAAAAGAGATTTGCTTTCCTATTACTCGGTCTGAAGCCTATGACTTAAATGTCTATTTTCAGAAGAATGTTATATTTGTTCCAAACAGCATCAACTTTATTAAGTATATTTTATTTCTTAATGTTTATATTTAATTTTTTTATATAATGTTTTTTATTTAAATTTACTTATTTTCATTTATTGATATATTGTATGGAAATAGGTACCTACATTTGCAACACAAAAGCAACACAATATAAATTGTTTAGAGAAATTAAAAAACGTTCAATAATAATAAATTTAATAATAATACTTATTTAATAAATTATATTTAAAGTTTGTATAAACGTTTTATACCCAACAACTCATTACTCCATAGAGAAAACGATGGCATGTTTTTCGGAACGTTCTTTCTCCGAGTACCACTTACTAAAATTTTCACACCTTTTCACATTTTCAGTATTGAATATTCTTTGTACAGTGAGGTCTAAACACTCCTATAGTAATGGTAACATTTTTTTTGCTTCCAAAATTTTTTTGTATGTTGGCAATATTAAACAGAAAATTTGCTTTAGTATATTTTGCAATATATTGAGATTTCGAAAAATCCATTTCAAGACAAACACTCAAAGCTTCATCATCGCAACATTCTTCCTCATTGAGCATTTTAAGAATTTGTCCCTTTTTTTCTCTGCTGGCCGATCTTAAAAGCTCTACTATTTCTGCTTCGTCTGTTTCATAAATAGCTCGTAATCCTTGCATATATGCACTGCGCCATTGATCAAGACCTGTTTCTTTAATCAAAGCCATGTTTTTCTTTTTCTTTGTAAGTTTTGCTTCTTCGAAATATGAAGATGGTCGCCCTCTTTTCACTACGCAAAATTCCTCATTCATCCAATCCTCATATCTTCTTAGGAAAAACGTTTTATTTGGTTTGCACATATTCTAGCGTGTATTAAAATGCGGGATCAAGATTCTGGTTACCTGATTCATTACATGATCGATGGACTTTTCGCATAGATTAAAATGGTCCTCTATGTAAATTCTTATTGCAGAATCACTTTTATTGCTATTTATGTAAAACAAAATTAAATCATTTTTTTACCCTTAAATTCTTCCATTATTTGAACAGTATGTTTAAGTTTATTTTATTTAAGAGAAAAGATAAGTAGTTATTTGTTTAGTGAAGCTTCTGGTTTTAGACGAACTGATTAGGTTGATGATCTGAACAGAATTGACAGCCGTTGGCAAATGGCCACAGCTTAAATAAATAAGTAAGAGTATAGTACCTAATTCAAAGTAGTAACTATACTTATATAGATCAATTTCAAATGTAGCTACCTATTTCCATACAATGTGTTAATAAACGAAAATAAGTAAATTTTAAGAAGAAAACATTAATAATAATAAAACAAAATAAAAGTATTCAGAAAAAAATATAATAAATAAATTTAATGATGATTTTAGATATAGTATAATGATGATGACACAGTGATACAAATGTGAAGAAAAAAAATATACAGGGGTTCTCATGTAACATTTCTGTTAGACTGGAGTCCATAGAGTAAAGTGGTACTTTTAGTTTTTCTCGGTCACTTCGTTAAGTAATGTTTTTATAGCAAATTAAGTGAAATGACGATATTCCTAAAATTACAAGTTCCAAAATTCATAAGTCATATCTTTGTAAACCGATCTTCAAAAGCTTACATCGGTTGTAAAGCTATGACTTTCACCTTTTATTTAAAAAAAGAATTTTGAAAATCGGTTAAAAAATAGTGAAACGGCGTCTGTTTAAGCAAAACAACCTCGAAAAAAAATTGCGAATTCTCATTTTCTCAACGCTCTCAGTTGATCATGAAGCAGCGCAATATATATTTTTTATTTTTAATTTTATTTTTTTTATTTTAAAATAGGTAAGTTTATAAGAATCGGTTGAAAAATGAATGAGTTATGCTAAATTTTGTAATATATTTTTCGACATTCTTTGGAATATGTAGATCGGTTTACAAAGAGAAGACTTATGAATTTTGGAACTTGTAGTTTTAGGAATATCGTCATTTCACTTAATTTGCTATAAAAACATTACTTAACGAAGTGACCGAGAAAAACTAAAAGTACCACTTTACTCTATGGACTCCAGTCTAACAGAAATGCTACATGAGAACCCCTGTATATTTTGTGTGTAGCACAGTGTGATTATACATGTTGTTGACGTATTATATATATAAGTATGTTAAGTACTGGGAAGATTAAAATGTTGAATTAAATGGTGATAAATAAACAAAATTTGTTGAATTATGATGCTAGTACGTTTATGAATCTGTTTTATACTTGATTGTAGGTAATTTTTATTTTTTACATATAAAAAACAAAAGATAAATTACTTGGAAGTAAAAATAAAAAAACATAATTTTTAAACTTTAATAACTTTAAAAATAAATTAAGTATTAAGTTAATTTTTTGCACATAACTACATTATATTCTCAATAATGGTCCCTCCAAATTTCAAAACAATCGGATAATAAACAACAAAGTTGCAGATTTTAGCTACGCAAACCCCAAAAAGGAACCACTGTGCGTCGGTGCGATCGCCACCAACATACTAACCGCCTCGCTGTGGATTTGTACCGTTTTCTTTTTTGCTTATTTTTTGGAGACATTCTTTATAGGTCAGTAAAATGCAATGAAAAAGTTCAATAGTTTTGTCTAAAACAAATGTATGATCTGACATTTTAAAACTCTTTTGTTTCTGTTGGAAATTTTGTCGGCCTAATGAACTAGTCTCCAAAACATAAGCAAAAAAAACGTAACAAATCGACAGCGAGGCGGTTAGTATGTTGGTGGCGATAGCAACGACGTCGTATTCTTCTTCGTAATATTGTTGTTTTGTATTTCTTCGTGCTTAACCACCACCATAGATAAAGCTCACACAACAAAGAATAATTTTTTTGTTCATGGTTTTTTGATGCGTTGGCATACTATCCCGGTAAAAGAAAACAATATAACAAAAGGCACAAAAATATCCAAGCAGTTTGTTACCGCAGCCGCATAAACAGCGAGTACACCAGTAGTGGCGAAAACTCCTATCGCCGTAGATCACTGATCGTCACCTAAAATGCAAAAGGTCGTAACTACTAAAAAATTCAAAATTGACTTTTTAATTAATTTTGACGTACTTAAACGAAAACCATCTACACAGTAAAAACTTTATTTTCCTCTACACTAGAAACAAAGTTTTGGGTCAATTAAAAGTGGCCTAAAGCGATTGAAACCTTGAAAAACCATAATTTTGTGCCTATTTTATTTTGTTGGAAACTGAACACCATTTATTAGACTGCTTACCAATTTACATTTTAAATAAATCTTGTGGCTTATTACCTATGCAAAATGTCCAAAATCATAAAAATTGGCCTACCACTTCTAAAGTAATGTTTAAAAAAAGCTGCCACACTAGACCTATCTGAAAAAATAAAGTTCTCCGTACACCAGCGAATATAAAGTTTCGTCGAAGGACACTTCAAAAAAAATTTTGCCGAACGTAGGGGTCGCCTTTTTAGTTTTTTCGTTATATCTTCCTTATTTACAGTCCGATTTGATATAGCGAATTTTTTAGTCTCAGGGAGACCAATATTTTTGCTCTTAGGCCTATTGACCTCAAGTGTACCGTTCTAGTACTTACCCCCCAAATCTCATTTCCTACTACCCTAATGTGACACCCTTATGTTAGAAATTTATAGCTCGCGAAAAATCATTAAACTTTTGCTACGAAAGTATTTTGATAATTACAGCACAACTATTTAAAAAAATGCTTTTATAAATTCATTGTTGCTGACCGCAGGGTCACCTTATAAAATTTGTCATAACTTCAGTATTTTCATTCAGATATAAAAGTATGATCTATCGATATGTATATAATACCGTTAGTTCTCTCTCTCTTACTTTATTTTGACATTGATATTCGGTTTACCAGTGCAATAACTGTTACCGTAATACGTGTTACGTCGACACTTTTCTAAAATAATTAATTGTATTTTGTTAATTTTAAATATAAAACGTTAAAAAAAAACAAAAAAATGTCTTTCAATATCAGTGAATTAAACAACACTAAATTGCCCACGAAGCGCGATGTAATTAGTTACTTTTTGTATCTGCGACATAACTCTGACCGAAACCGAAAGCTGGGTGCTTTTGAACAAGAAGTTTTTAGAAGTGTTATTCTTTTATGGAAGCACTCAGGAATTCCAATTTTATCTGCAAGAGCGGTTCGTAAACGGTTCCATTAAAGTACAATGCAAATGAGTGGAATATATTGTTCTTGATATCGCGTTGTAAATGCGACATTGAATGAAATATTCCATGCAATTGCAATGCCTTTGATAAAATCCCAGAATGTGCGAAATGTTTGTTCATCGATCAGTGCGGTCCACGATTGATGGGATTAGATGATGTGTTGTCGATTAAAAGTGGCGGTGTACCAATGTCGGCAATTATAGCACCAATTATAGCGCTACAGCGAGGAAGAGCAGGAATTTGAAGAAAATGTTAGCGATTTTCACAGACGTTACAAAAACCATTTACGGTGGCTGACATTTTATTACGTTATTTTAGTTCGGCTTTGGATCGCAGCGACACCTCAGTTCGTGTACAGTTTCGTAAGGAAGCAATGGTTGCGGCAAGACCTAATGAATTTTTAACGTGTATCTCATTCGCTGGCAAGATAGAGTCAAATTTAAAAAGAGTTACTGATGTAATTGTAACGCGAATTGTTGTTGTAAGTGAAGAACATATCACTATTGTGAAGGAGCCAGAGTCCAAATTCATTGGCTACGCTACGCCCACTGACAGCACTGCTGTGGGAGTCCAAAGAAGCATCGTGGATTATTTGAGTCAAGAGAACATCAGTATGGATCATTTAGTTACTGTTAGTTGCGATGGAACTCCTACTAACACTGGCTACAAAAATGGAGTCATTGCTAGAATGGAACGTCATTTACAGAGACCGTTGCAATGGTTTGTGTGCCTTTTCCACTTCAACGAGATACCACTAATACGCTGTTAAGATCATTATTTGGTAATGACCTGGAATCTGGTCTGGTAGTATTGTAAGTTTATATTAATAGTTTTAAAGTATACTTTCTGATATTTTTTATTGCTTATTACGTTTGGCCAGGTTATAGAAAATTTCGAATTCCAATGGGAGAAATGCCTGCAAATATGGATGGTTGGAATGTTCGAGGCTACCAGCTTTATTTGTACCGTATGGTTTTAGCCGTTCATACCGGAAAATGCGAAGAGAGATTAGGCTGGCTAACGACAGCCTCTCGAATCCTCCGCTATTATGTGACGTGCTGCCAACTCTCGATGATATTGAAAAAACTAGCCGAGTTCGTAGTAAAAGTATATGCGCCTTTCTGGTTCCTTGTGAAAAGCAAACCACTGGCAATTCACGGAAGTCGAAACATTTTCCAAAACATAGCATGGATTCGTCAGTTGCCGCAAGACGTTCAACAGACCCTCCGACCTGTTATTCAAAATAACTCGTACTTTTTCCACCCTGAGAATGTTTTGATATCGATGATAACAGACGAAGATGCGATAGTTCGTTCAGATGGCTATACTAAAATTGTATTAGCGGTGCAATATTAACGGAAAAACGGAACAGATTAACCAAGAAACGGCTATAAAAGATCCTATTATAAAATTCTGTACTAAACAAATAAATTATTTTTTAATAAATTGAATAAACAGAAAATTTTGTACTTAATTAAGTAATATTTTTTTTTATTTATGATAATTTTCAATTTTAGGTGAAAATATCGATTAATCGATTAATTGTTTCCAATTAATCGCGATAAATTATTTGTCGTTTAGATTAATCGTATGATTAATTAATCGATTATTCTTTTTTATTTGCCATCACTATTTAAAAAGACCAATACCATAATATGTTACAGCATCTGGCAAAATAAAGCAATTTATTAAATCCAAAAAATATTTGAAATTGAAGTGAAAAATTTATTTTTTCATCGAATTTGACAATTTTTGAAAAAATTGCGGTAAGGAATTTAGATAGAAATACCTTCTGCGCACAATATGTTTCCAATAATACAAAAAAAAGATTTTTAAAATCGGTCAAGTATTGCGGCCTAACATTTCATATGTCTAAAAACCATTTTGTCCCACTTTGGACGGTAGGCTAAAACACTTTTAGGTTGCATGAAAATGATGATAAAAAGTGTAATTGCCACTGTATTCTGGGTTGATCATTTATCAAAAAAATACTTGAATTGAAATACTAGCTGATCCTTTAAAAAGTTGAAATACATATATAATTTCCCATAACAAACAACTTCGGAATCCAATTTCAAAATGTTTAATAATTTTTTCAAATATACCCCAACTTCTACATCAAATATCTCGAAGTCTATAAGAGATATGGTAAAAGCAAACACGTACTATTTTAGGTCTTCACTTCAGCTATTGAACGGCTTATTACTACTTAGTCTGTGTACAAAAGAAAAATAATCAGCGGCAATAAACTGATTTGAGAACAAATTCGAACTTTAACCTTATTGCGGCACACGCTAATGCCTAACTATCGATACGAAATTTTTCACAATATATTCGGAATTTTGGCAAAAACAAATGTCAGGTGAAGATAGATGATCAACATCGCGATTAATACATATTGTTAACGAAATTCGAAAAAATGCCATATTAGAAACACCCTAATGCTCTTTGTGAACAATTAAAGGGGTGGAGTATGCCGATCATATTGGTTGTTTAGAGAAGTTGTTCAGTTATACGTTTTTGGTTAAGATATCAAGTAAAAACATTGCACAATGGCCCAAAACTCCTAAAAACTGAATTGTTTAAAGTAGACAGAGTGTTTAGAAAGCTATTTATATCCCTAGACTTGTTTAAATTGCATGGGTTTGTTCAGAGTAGTTATTCGGTGTTAGCTAAACTACAATTTCACTGAATAGAGTATGCAAAAAATCTGGATTCCCTATGACATATTAAAAAAAAAGTGAAAAAATTAGAATTTTTATCGAAGTTTTTTTAAAATTAACGAGGGTAAGTCTAATTTTTTAAGGGATCCAAGGGATACCGAAAAGTTTAGGGAGCCAAAAAAAAAATTTGGTAGCCAATCTAGCCAAACTGAGATAGGGTTTTACTCAGCTCCGGTTGTACTATCGAACCTATAGTCACGTCCGGGTGTTTTTGGTGCCGCGTGTTGTCATATACTTATACTTCATATACTTTTTACTGGTTTTCTGAATCAAATCTGGTTTTATTTTTTATAGTAGGTTGAAATTCGTTTAGTGTTTTTAATTCTTTAACGCATTATCTGAAGAATGTTATTAAGTATCCTTTTAATAGTAATGATAAACAGTCCCATTAACAATGGATCACAACTTTCCAGCAAAAAGAAAATAATATGGGAAGCCCATTCCCATATAATCACTTATTTTTCTGGTTGCCAATTTATAAGTATGCATTACAAAACATATGCTTAGAACAAACACAATTATGAATGATTACTCGATTAATTCCACTGTGATAGTTTTTGATAAAAACTTTAAAAGACAAAGCCGAACTCGACGGTTTTACCCTAAATTTGAATAGTATTTTAAGGTGATAAGCTTGACTCATTTAAAACAACTATGTCGAAGACGGCATATCCGAAAACCCAACTATAGTCTGCGAAAATCGATTTCAGCCCATAAGCTCCTACACCTGAGAAAAAATAGTTTCCTTTTTAGCTATCCTGAGCACTCTATACAAATTTCTTGTTAAAATGTTTTTTCTCAAGGGAAGGAATTTATGGGCGGAAATCGATTTTCTTTTTCACTGAATGTAATCTACCAATCCAAAGAACTAATTAATTTAGTTTCATGTCTTGTTAAAAGAACCGATTCGGAAATCGAATCAGTTGCCTCAAAAATTCTTAATTCCACACGCAATTGCTTTTGTAACATTTTACTGTGTTCGTTCAACTGGCTGCATCTAAGTAGCTCATTCTGTCACTCCAATTTTTCAAGACCTTGTTAAGGCTTTCTGGCTGTAGATCACGGATTGCTTTGATGATATTGGCCTTAAGTGTTTGAATTGCTTCTGGATTAAAATAATCTATGATTTTAATAATAACTTGTATTTGGGCCACCCTCTCTATCATTTGACAAGATAACCAGTAAGAAAGTTTCAGTCGAGCAACCCGAATTACATATACCCTCACCCTCAGTAAAACAAAAAATTTTCTATTATATTGATATTATAAGCAGTGCACGAAAATAAACAAAACATTTCGCAAACGTTTACAGAATGTCAAAAACTTTTCAATTTTTTTTTAGAGTTTTGTGCAAAAGCAAAATACAAAACAAAAACTTTTCAAGAGAGAATGAGCGAAAACGAAACAATTAGAGTTTCACTCATCTTCATGCTTTTATTTACCGTTTGAATCTTACATTTGGGTACAAAACAAATGCAGAAACGTTTTTTTTATTGTTTTAGTAGCACAACTGTGCACAGAAAATGAAAATTTGGTTAACTCTGCTCTAGTAAATTCTCTATAATGAGTGAAACGTTTGTCAAACTTTTATTCTCAAAACGTTTCAATATTGTTCTCATGCATTCCCTTTCCAACTGCGTACGTTTATAATAGTGTACAGTTTACTCTCACAAGCAAAAACAATACAAAACTAAGTGGGCACAATCGTTCCCATTGTTTATGTTTTGTTTTTGTTTTACTCACTGCAAAGAACAAAACAAAAAGAAATCAAAAGTTTCGTTTTGTTTATTTTCGTACTCTGATTATAACTCGATTTCTAAAGTGGGCGGAGTGGTACATTTGTATGGGAGGTACCAGATGGGGCGTAGTCATGTAGCTCATTTTCAATGCCGTAAGTAGTTTTGGGGAAATATTAACTCGTGCAAAATTTTAAAACATTTGGTTGCGTCTTTCGGAAGTTATCGTGCGAACCAGCCGGACAGCCAGACGGACATGGCTCAAACGACTTAAGTAGTTTTGGGGAAATATTAACTCGTGCAAAATTTTAAAACATTTGGTTGCGTCTTTCGGAAGTTATCGTGCGAACCAGCCGGACAGCCAGACGGACATGGCTCAAACGACTTAAAAAGTTATGAATCGAATTTGGTTCAAACAAACCTTGGGTCTAAAGTCACTCCTTCTATGTGTTACACTTTTGGGTCGTATCAAATGATGTATACCCTCATCCCTAAAGGTGATGGTATGAAAAGTGTAACGTATTAAAGGATACATGTTGGCCTTAAGTATCTGAAGAGCGATTTGAAAACATAACTTCCTAATGAAAACCTGGACGAATTTGAAATGTGGTCAGTTTAAATACCTTAAATCTCAGAAAATCGAAATATTTTCTACAACAGTTTGGTACCTTCAATACAAATGACCACATTCACCCATATACATTTACATACATACTATGTATCTTTGTTGCAGTGTACTAAATAAAGTTAAAATTTTGCACAATCTTATCGTTTATTGAACGTTAACTTACGAATAAAAAAGGGCTTCGTTCTGCGTACTAGTACTTCCAATACAAGGTAGTCAAAATTTTCCCAATAATTTCAAGGAGGACCTCTGAATATTTTGTGAATTCGTTAGCACTTTCTAAACTGTAACCATTTCTAAAGCTTTGAGACATGCCTGTAAACGTCTGGCCAACAGTTACCACTGCACAAGCTGGACAATAACAATACACAAGTACTTTTACTTAAAAATCAGTTAATTTTATTGACTCAGAGTTAAAAAAATATCCGTTAGAATTTTGGATAATGCACATAGGGTGAAAGTTTTTATCAGTCAGTTCACCTTAGTGATTTTTTTTTTACAGTTTTATATTGATTTTTATATTTTCCGGGATTTTAGGATTTTCCAAGCTGCCCTCCCCCCCTACAGCTTCCTGGCTACGCCCTTGTGACCGCTACGGTCTGCAAAAAAGCATTTTTTAAATAGTTGTGCTGTAATTATCGAAATACATTCTTAGCAAAAGTTTTATGATTCTTCGAGAGGTATAAATTTCTAACGTTAGGGTGGAAGGAAATGAGATTTGGGGGGTAAGCACTAGAACGGTACACTTGTGGTCAATGGACCTAAGAGCAAAAATATTCTTTTTAATTTCCCTTTTCACACCATGAATGAGGTAAGGGATAGCTTCTCGCGTTGTTGTGAATTACCACGCTTTCTATTTTTAGATTCACAACTAACGGCATCTACTTGTTTATCGACGAATGCAAACGTCACAGTTTGAGAAGCTCTTACTAGACACGCCAATTGACTCGACACTAATACTGCGAAGTTGCTGTCGACAACATTCGAGGGGAGCCGACAATGAAAGAAAAATTTATTTTTTTACTTTTTTTAAGATGACTGGAGCCAGGAGTTGAACCTGTGATCTCCCGCATGGTAGTCGCGTGTTCTAACCACTATGCCACGGCCGGTCCCGAGCAAAAATATTGGCCGCTCGAAAAAACTAAAAATGCGACCCCTACGTATTGTGGTTAAGTCTCGCATAAGTTATTAAAAACAATGTCATTTAAAAATATATGTGTTTTTTTATTATATCCAGTTTTATCACGTTTTTTCCAATTCCTATATAATTTAATTTTCATGAGTTGAGTCTTATTTATATTAAGATATCGATATATACTTTATAGATAACTTGTCACATCTGTCTGCTAAGCTTTAATAAATCTGTAACCACTATTTTATAAGAACTCCTTTGTGTTCGCTATTTGATTTAAAAAGTGAACGCTTTCATGCATTTTTTTAAAATCGGTTAAGAGCAACGCAACATACATATCCTATACTGTTTTGCTTTGGTGTTACGGTTACGAATTTGGCAGCAATATTAATTCATAACTTTATTATTGGTAGGCAAATTACGATTTTGTGCATTTTGGATAGGTAATAAGCCACAGAATTTATTCAAAATGTAAAGCGGGCAAAGCAGACTGATAAATGGTATTCAGGTGACAAAAAAATAAAAGGGCAAAAAATCATGGTTTTTCAAGATTTCAATTGCTTTGAGGCACCTTTAAATTTAATTATATTGACCCAAACTTTCTATTTCTAGTTTCTAGGAGGTGAGACTTTATATTTAAAAAAAATTTCCCCCGTATAGCTAAGGGCCGACCTAATGAGACCTAATAGTGAAAATTGTTATAATCAAAATGTTAAAAAAAGTAATAAAATACAATAAACCGAAGAAATGGAAAAAATTACAAGTGCCTAACGAAAGGCATTATTAGTGAAAAAACTCCAAGAGAACTTAACTCCAAGAGAACTTAACTCCAAGAGAACTTATGTACTTCAAAGTTGTGTAAGAAAAGGACTGCACGGGATTATTTTACCTTTTCAGAAAAAAAGCGTAAGGAAATATTTAATGGGGTTTATCAAGCGATCAAAATATGATGTGTGTTACTAATCTCATGGAACGCTCAAACAGAAATCGAATTTGTGTTCAAAACTCTAGAAGATCAATTATGAATCGTTACTATTTAAAACATTATTTTAATTGTATTTGAGTGTGTTTTAATATGTTTTTATCTACGCTTGGGATAAATGATTCTTATGGCACCAATATTTCGCCAGGAAACCAAAAGCAAATAACAACAAAACGTAATACATTTACTTATCAATGAGTCTTATTTGAAAAACGTTTAATTTTTCTGGAATAATGGTTGCACCATATTCCTAAGCTTAAATCCCACTACCGAAGACAATATATGAATATACCGTACTGTCAGTCGGATTTTAAAAGCTACAGACATGTCTATAAGGACTGCAGGACTTATATATACTTAAATATATTTATCATTTAAAAACTAAAAAATGCCTGTCTGAAATCATCATTGCTTCTCAGCGGGAGCTGGGAACTGATTTTAGATACATAGAATATTGGTGAAATTTTCTTATAATTCATCGTAGATTCCGATTCTGACTGTTTATGCTGGCGCAAGTAGATCTGATTTTAGTTCAAAATTTAAATATCAAACCTTGTTTAGTAATTCTGGTGTTACTAGATTTTGTGAAATTTGTCGTTAACTAAAATGATTTCCTATCAATTTGTTTAGTCTTAAACAAAACACCCAATTGGGTATCGAGATCAAAATGTTATTTTTCCAATTCAGAATCACAAGTATGACGCGTTTCGAACTCCGTCACAAGTTCATAAATTTGTTGCACGCTGGTACATCATCAGCTGTATATACATCTATGTACCTTATATGTCAAACATGAATATGCAAAGTAGATATCATCCGAAAACGTCCAAGCACTAATTCATTTATGAATATGACCGTTAACATTCAAACATGAGAGTAGGACTTTTTCCCCACAAATTCCCTTCTTTTTTCACCTCCAAAGCTTAAGTAAAGCTTTGTTCTGAGGAGATTTGTTGTGTTTTCTCCGCTGACTTCAATTAAGGTGAGCATAGATTTTTAGGCGGAGGCTAATGCCGTTGTATATCCGCCGCATAACATATTTTGTAAAAGTAGGCAGTTGTGTAAAAATAAGAGTATGTGAGATTGCTTTAAATATGTGGCTTTTATTTCTTGTCCTGTATGTGTTTCGCAATGTGTGTTTGTGTATGTCCGATTGGTTTAAAAAAAATGCTTTTTGCATATAACTTTTTTTGATTTGTTGGAAATCAAATAATTGTGTTCGATTTGTTTCGTTTCAAATTGTATAAGAAATCTAAGAGATCTGTATTCGACTTGCACCAATTACAAGAAATACTAGATTTGTTGTCTAGCATAAACAGACTTTAGAAATACTTACAATAAAGCTACGCACAGACGATTGCCAGATCTTACAATATTGCCCGAAAAATTTGCAGAAAATGTCCAACAACCGTGTGCACTTTAAGTTTTGTATGCCAACGTTTGCAGAAAAATCATTGTAAAACAACAATATTGCCAGACATCCGATAATCGTCTGAACCGTAAAATGTTGCCACCATCAAATTTTTGTAAGAAAATTGCAAACACTTTTAATGTGCGAAGTTTATGCATCTGCAAATTTTACCATTTGCAGAGATTAATTATATGGCAACACTGTCCATGTCAGTACATTGCCGGTACATTAGCAGATTTGACAAAATTGCTATTTCTGGCAACCGTCTGTGCTTAGCTTAACACTAGTTTACAGCCATTTTGGTCTTTGGAAATCACTATATTATTTTCACGTATATTATTTTTGACGGAGGACGGGTTTTTTTTCCGAAGGTACCTTTGGATTTTTACCTTTATTTCAAGTCGTAGACGGAAAATCAGACCTGAAAACAGGTGTTCGCTTTACTTAGAAGGTTTCAAAAAATTTTATCTCGAGTTTTCGATTTTTCCTAATTTTAAAACTAAAAAAGGAGACGCTATTTTTCATGAATAAAGCAAAATTTTTCAAATGTATTCACCCAGTACGGCAAAATTGATATGGGTATTTTCACAAAAAGGCCCACCGCTATCGAAAAAAATATTTTGAAAAAATTATTTTTCTGGCTTGTATTAGTAACGATAAATACTTACATTTTATTAAATTAAAATGTTCAAAACTTATCTTATTTTTATTTATGAATGAACGGACTTAATAATTGTATTAATTATCTGGTAACCAATAATGAAGTTTTAATAACAAATTTACTGATGATACTAGTGCACTTTTATCATAAAATATTTGTTATACATATCTTTCATTCCTCATATCTGCACCGAAATAAAGTGAAGCGTATAATTTTTCACTCTCAGTGTTTTTTAAGTAAATACTTAAAACTTGTTGGGAGAAAGGTATGCTTAACAATATTTTTTCAAGGCTAACATGTACCTTTTTAAGTTAAAAATATTTTGTTATCAATAAAATATTTTTGTCAACAGTATATAATGTGTTTCAATGGATTTTATTTGCAACAGCCCGCCCGAAACCCCAAAAGAATAGAAAAATAATCATAATCATAGAAAAATAAAATAATCCATAAGGTCCCAAAAGAAGTACTTAGTCAATACCTGTGTAGAATCGCAAGGTTAAATGTCTATAGAAAATAACATTTACTGCAGGGTGGTTAAGGTTAATTTCTATGTTTTTATTTTCCCCAATATCGAGTGGAAGTTTATTTTAACGCAAAACAGAACCTGTTGGAAGACAAAATATTAATAGCTTACCTAAAAAAAATTTAATGCCCAATCGGTGAACGCAAAGTGGAAGCCAGAAACTGGTGGGTATACACGCTAGACCAATGATAATTGTGTGTAGAAAAACATTTTCGTCTATGTTTGGATTGCATGTCACAAATGTTCTGGAAAAATAATAAAACATTATTCCCGTAATAGTAAGTATATATTTAAATAAGTGTATGTGCAGAAATATTTTTTCTTTATAAATGTTTTAACTAAATCTACGAAAAGTATTTTTGGGGAATCTTTGATGATGATGAATTGAAGACCTCGGTGCACGAACCACATTTCTAAAATGCTGGGCAATCAAAAAACTAAATATTTTTGCTAAATATGCTAAATAGTATGAGTTCTTTTAGAGTAATATTAGTTAAGTTAAATTTACGATGACATTGCTTTGCATTATACATGCAGTTGTAAAAGTTAAAACAAGATTTTGAAAAAATTCAGTTGCCTGTTTTTTGCACCGAAAAGGCAAAATTTTGGAAATACATACTCTTAAAACACGTGTAATGAAAAATTAAACTAAAAAAATATAGCAAATAATATTTTGAACACTACCTACATACGTAAATTTTCGGGTCAAGTTGGGTAACTTGTGGAGTTGCCAGACTCATTTCCCATGCCAACTGTACAGGGAATTGATGAATTTGAAAGATGCTCAATATCAGATTATATATTTTAAATAATTGAACTTTATTTCGAAATGAATGGTTGCCCGGTTGCACCGAGGTCTTTGATACCAAGTTGACCTTGTGAAACTGAACACATCGAAGCATTTAATTAAGGTTGAAGTTTTTTAAAATATTTAAATTTGGAAGCCAATTTGACTTGTTTATGTCTGTGAATAGTAAGCAAGTAGTTATCAACAGGTACCAGAAGGGTACATACCATACAAATTTACATATTTTTCAAAAAATATTATTTCTCTAATTACTTTTAAACGTACAATTTAAATTTGGTCAGCTTAATTACCTTGTAATAACAGACAAACCCTTAGAAAACCAAAACCAAACCTCCAATAAAATTAACGGAATTCACCCTCATAGTTTAATTTGTTTGTAAGTACGCCATCCATTCATATTTTGAGTAAGACATACGCTAATTGAAATTTGACTTAAGGATCAAAATAGACTATATCAGGCAATCTCTTCTGGTACCTCCCATATAAAATAAACAAATTTTGCACAATTTATATTTCTCCGTCCCTACTGACACCTCCTATACAAAGTAGTCCAGGAAAGATTAACCGGGAGGTTTACCGGTGCCCTGACATAACACCCAACGAAAATAACCTCCAAAACGATTATGGGGGGATATGACCGTTCGACGACGTGGACATAATCACTAAAATTGTTTGGGTGTTTTCTCCGCATTTCTAAACCCCATTGGAGCTTATGACCATTTTTTGTTGTTTATTGAACATTTAAAAAAAAAACCAGAAGAAAATTATATTTTTTAATATTTTTGTTTTAGTAAGTAAGAAAACAAAAAAAACGATACTTTGTAAAGAAATTTTAGTACCACATTACGTGATTTTTGTGAAACAAAATTAGTTTTTTTTTTATTATTTGAAATATACAGTCGAAACTCTCTTTAACGAACTCCTGTGTAACGAAGTTTTCTTTATTGCGAAGCAATAATAAGAACACTGTGTTCTGGGCCTACTTTGAGTGTATTATAATCTCCATATAACGAATTTCCCTATAGCGAATATTTCCTTATAACGAAGCATTTTTGCGACCGCAACTTCAAGATTGAAGCGTTTTCAATCGCCATCCCTGCAAACATTTTCTATCTTATAAGCTACTAAATGGTAACGCCATGTGGATGAAAATCATCGTATAAGATATCGTAATTTTATCTTAATAGTAACCTGTTTAGTGAGAAAATGTACCCCTCTTAAGATACATCCATGTATTAACTTTTCAGTCTCTTTCAGAAGGGTATATTACGATTCTTTAATAAGAGACGCATTATGATCTTAACAAAGAGTCAAAAAAGTGTATTTTAAAAGAGTCAAATAGGTGTCTTTTGAAACGGTCGAAAAGGTGTCTTCAATTTTTGTATTTTATTTAATTTTGTTTATTTGATCAAACACTTATTTGCTTTGCAAATTAATAATGAATTTATAACTTTTTTATTTATATTTTTTAAAAATGTTCCTAGCAAATTACGAACTGGTCACTTCACCAATTACAATGTTACTAACCGCATATTTCAATCTCTTTTTCCTCCAAGTTTTATGTAGTTGTAAAATTTGAATAGACAAACAATCGTTAAAGTAAATATTTAGAGATGAAAATACGATGGTCCTGCATTTTGTTTTCTATCTTAGAACGGAGTGACGAAAAAGTAAAAATTTTGAGATGGCGATGAAAACAATCAGTAAAATGTTTGCAGGGATATAACGAATTTATTTACACACGCACACAAATAACACAAGGGAACAAGGTATTTGTTGTTTAAGAACTGAATATTAGTTTTAAGGTAATTTTGGATGCTGAATCCAAATCTGCACTTGGTTTTTTTGTATCAGCTCGACTTTTCGCGATATACCGTTATGTCCAAAACTAAGGCACTTCCACTACAAATATTTAAATAACTTGAAAACGGTTCAACATATTCAATTAAAAAATAAACTGAAACTCGTCAACAAAATTATCTTTAATCCGTGCTGACATTATTTTTAATTTGGCCTAGTAGTTTCAGAGATATCGTTGTAGTTTAAAAAAAAAAATAACAATTTTACAAAAAAAAAAAAAATTGTTTTTTAAAAATTCATAACAAAAAATAATGCAACAAAAATCACAGTGTTGGTCTTAAAGCATTTAGTTTAATAAAGTTTGAATCAAATGAGCTATATTTCATTGAAATCTGTGCTCAACTTTTGATTTTGTCAACAATTTACTGAGATAACTAAATTTACAAAAATCGCGATTTCCATACAGAAATAACATTTATTAATATGTTTGAGAAAGTGTAACTCGAGCAAACCTTAACGGATCGTTATGAAAATTTATCAGTATTAATATTTTTTGAAATGAACTTATGGGATTGTAAATGGGCGGAATAGCCCCACCCCTTCTGGTACCTCCCATACAAAATTACCTATTTTTGGATAATTAATATATCTTCGATAGCTGCCAAACAGACTACCGGAGGATATTTAAATTTGGTCAGTTTATTTATCTTGCAAAAGTAGACAAACCCTAAAAAAATCGGAACCGTTGCCATACCCCTTCTGATACCTCCTATACAAATGACCGAACTCACCCCAATAGTCTTACATACATATCTTTTTTGTAAGTACACTGAATTCAGTCAAACTATGCGGTAGTTTTACGGTTATGAAAATATGAATCAGGAATGAATTTGCACTATATCGGATCATCCCTTCTGGTACCTCCCATACAAAATGACCTATTTTTGGACAATTAATATTTCTACCTGAACTTCCAAATTGACAACTGCCGATTAATTAAATTTGGTCAGTTAAATAATATTGTAATAGAAGGCAAAACTATAAATTAAACTATAAATATATTTTCAAATTTGTCATGAATTTTAAAAATACAAAATTTTAATTTTTTTGGGTAGAAACAAAAAAATGCGAAAAATCTGTTATCACCGAACTTAGCATAACTCATTCAATTTTCAATCGATTATTATGTACATACATGTTTTAGAAAGCTATTTTAATATGATATTCAATAAAGCTAATAAAAACAACAATTTGCCCCCAACCGATTAACTTTCAGCGTGAAGAAAATTAAAATGTGTAATATTTTTTGTAATTTTTTTTCTTTTTTTTTAATAAAACAGCCGTTGCTCAGACATTTTTTGTGATATTAAAAAATTTAATTTTTTCAAAGGTAACAACGATATCTTTTAAAAAAAAAACAAAATTTTAAAATCCGGCTTATGAAAAAAAATTATGATTTTTTGAACTATAATTTTTTGGAAAAAAGTCGAAAATACGATTAGTACCTGTAACTTAAAAATTCGAGCTGATGGAGAAAAATGGAGATTAGATTTGAAATCAGCGACCTCAAATTAGTAAAAAACTGCTATAGAATTCCAAACAACACTCAAAAAGTTAAATTTTGTTCCCTTGTGTAATAAATCGACGTCGCATTGTTGTGTGTTAATGGTGTTGTTATTGTTGCTGTTTAATCGTAAAGATAAAAAGATAGGAAATAAAACCCCAAGTGAATTAGTTTTATCCTTGTTAAAAGGTGTAACCTTTATTTGGAAGCAATATTACCTTGAAAAACGCACAGAATGTAAAGTGTCGATGCTCTTAGGATGAAATCCGTAATATGAGTGACTTAAAGCTATTAAACATAATACCAAGATGGTGCTAGGTGGCTTGGATTGGTCGTATCCGTTACTCGTTAGAATTTATATATTATGTTCTGAGTGAAAGCTCAGATAATATCCATTTTTCTCGAACATTGCACATATGGTTGCCAAGTATTCAAATAAGGACTGACCGTATGGAAAACAAAGACATTCAGGACTAAACATTGCCGGCCACCTTGCAACATATGGTTTGTTGCAACTATATAAAACTTAAAACTTAATTTCCCTTTGCACCCCATGAATGAGGTATGGGATAGCTTTTCGCGTTGTTGTGAATTAACACGCTTTCTATTTTTAGATTCACAACTAACGGCACCTACTTATTTATCGACGAATGCGAACGTCACTGTTTTGAGAAGCTCTTACTAGACACGACGATTGAATCGACGCTTAATACTGCGAAGTTGCTGTCAAACAACATTCGAGGGGAGCCGACAATGAAAGAAAATTTTATTTATTTTTTCTTTTTTAAGATGACTGGAGCCAGGTTTGAACCTGCGATCTCCCGCATGGTAGTCGCGTGTTCTAACCACTATGCCACGGCCGGTCCCACCCATTGCAACTATATATGTTCGTAAAACTAAAGGAAATAAGGTTTTAATGTTTAATTCATTATATGTATATTCAGTTTTTTTTTTAAATAAATAAGTGAGTTTTGACTATTTTTAGTTGATTTTCAAAATTAGGACCCCGTATATGCGCCAGCAACAACCCACCCAAATATGGTGTACATTAGGGACGGGAACCCCGGAAATTGGTGTTGCAGGCCCGTGACTATGGCCGTATAAACCTCGACCCCTAAAACCAATGCCACTTGCCTGGACGGGAAAAATTCCGGATCTGCCAACGGAAAAGCTTCATACTTCCCCCTCAACTTCTCCGGAGCCGACTGCGAAGGCACATGTAAAGAACCCATGTTAGTAACTTTTGCGGTTATGGATATTTTATTGGATGAATTTATTGACGACATGATGGTGAGTTGGCAAAACCGCTCTTTATTCACCGTGGTCACCGGGACACGAAGACGCCGTACCAGAGCACCACACACTCTGCTACCTTCGCCACAGGGATCCAATAAGGCACGAACAGGGATGCATCCTCCCGGCGAATTTATACTTACAATAGCCGTTGGCTTGAGTCTTATGACATGACTAAGTGTTAGCACCGGAGCCGAACAATCCGGTTCCTGCTTCTTTGGATTATCGTTGGTAACGCGTTTGAATTGTTGTGTCGGGCGAGATGGGCGAGAGGCCTTGTCATCACGTTTTGGTGCCCGTGTGGGGCGTTGATGACGCGTGTGCCTTGAATGCCGACTATCCAATGAACCGGAAGAAGCCACATGTAGGAGTGTGTGATGCTTTGCATTGCAGTTTTTGCATCGATGTCGACTTTGACAGTGTTCTACCATATGAGTTCGTCCCAAACAGTTGTAGCAACAGCGGTACTTAACTACCAACCGCAATTTGTTATTCATTGGTAGTTTTTGAAAATGCTCATAGTCCCGCAAGTGATGGAGATTCTTGCAAGCAGGACAAGGGAGCCGCCGTTGTATATTGCGAGCTCGGACTGAGCCTTCCTCTTGCGGCGTAATGGGGTTGCTACTCACTCTATCTCTAAGTCGCGCCTTCGACTCTTTACGCTCACAAGGAGCTGCAAAGAGGAGGTGAGGAGACGGAGTTCCCTCGCTGAGCACTGGAACAGCGCTTTGAATGGGCGAAGATCCAACGGTAGTAACAGCACCATGTGTCGGCGTGGATCCATCGGTGAGCGCTGGAACAGCACTATTCGTCGTCGTAGGTCCATCGTTGAGCGCTGGAACAGCACTATTTGTCGGCGTAGGTCCATCGTTGAACGCTGGAACAGCGCTATAAGGAGGGACGTGCGGCTCTGGAACAGAGCTCGTTGGCATCGACGAAGAATTCGGTTCTGGAACAGAACCAGTTGGCAAGGGCATTGGATGGTTTGGCTCTGGAGCAGAGCTATTAGGGTGAGGCTGGTCTGAGCTCGGAGAAGCTACAACAGCGTTCTCAGATGCTGAAAATGTTATCGGAATTGATAGAGGGACGTCAACTTCGACGAGCGAGGAAGTACCGTCACCGGTACGTTCTTCGTCCGACATAATTGACTCGTCATAGTCCATCAACTCAGATTCGGCAAAGGGTAGGTGTTCCATGGCTGCGGGGATAAACACAATACATGGGAATTCTCAAATGAAAGGGTTTTATTTGTTTAATTAGTCAGAATGACTAATTTTGTTATGGGCCTCCTTACAACACCCTGTTCAGTTCTAACGTCCGCGACTCTAATGTGACCGTCAATGCCCGGGCATACGTGTACAAGGCGACCTAATTTCCACGCTGTATTACCACGAGATCATCTACACAAATGTCGCGTTGTGGATGCTTCCACTTGTATCGTTTCTGCAAAGTATGTAAATACTCATCTCTCCACCGAAGGCAAAATTGATGAGCCAAGGCTTTCATTTTTCTATAACGATTTATTAGATCCAGCGGATGGTCCATAATTATAGGCTCCGGAGGAGCTAACAGAGGTGCCCCAATAAAGAAATGACCGGGGGTCAGGGCCACATGGTCGTCTGAATTCTCCGTCATGGGACACAACGGTCTAGAATTTAAACAAGCTTCCACCCGAGCCAAAAGGGTGGAGAATTCTTCAAAGGTAAATTTAGTGCCCTGAGCTTGTTTTCGTAGATGGAGCTTAAAGCTTTTCACCGCAGCCTCCCAGAGACCTCCCATATGAGGTGCTCCGGCAGGGATGAACCTCCACAACAAACTTTGATACGAGTAGGTGTTCTCTACTCGTAATCGCGATGTTATCAAAAACAGTCTAAAATCTCGCTCGATTTCGCGAGACGCACCAACGAAGTTAGTGCCATTATCGGAAAATATAGCCTGTGGACAACCACGTCTTGCTATAAACCGGTGAAATGCGGCTAAGAATGTATCGGTCGACAAGTCTGTCGTAGCCTCTAAATGGACCGCTTTCGTGGAAAAGCACACAAACACACAGGCATAGCCCTTTGTAATTTTGCACGATCGGTTGTTAAAAGACTTGAAGTCGAAAGGGCCTGCAAAGTCAATTCCAGTTGTTGAAAAGGGTCTTCCAACAACCGTTCTTTCCGTAGGAAGCGCAGCCATAATCTGCGTGCAGGACCTCTTGCGATCTAATATGTAAATTTTACATCCCCTGATCACGGTGCGGATCAATGTCTTGATTCGGGGAATCCAGTATTTGATGCGAAGTATGCGTAGCATAAGCTGATTAGCACCATGTATGGATATGCGATGCACAAATTCCACGAGAAGGCGAGCAAATCGACAGCCGTAAGGCAAAAGGATCGGGTGTTGTTCGGTGTATGATAGCGTTGGCACTTTCGACAAGCGCCCATTCAGACGCATCACACCGTTCTCGTCTAAGAAGGGGTTCAACGACACGAGAAGACTTTTTGAGTCCAATGTCCTCCGATCCAACAAACACTTGTATTCAACGGGAAAATTTGACTTTTGAGGCAAGATCGCCAATCTTAACTTTACTGCTTTTATTTCAGATGCGGAAATGCAAACAGTGTCATGCCGATCACTAGGATTTAAGCGAGTCCGATTAATAAATCGTAGCATGTAGGCCATTACGCGCAACGCACGGTCCAAAGACGAAAATCTTTCTAAAATATCTTGGTAATCCGAAAAAAATGTGAAATGGCTTCGGACTCCACGCATTTCAACCTCAGTATCGTAAGATGTGAGCTCGTATTCCACTGGGATTGGTGAGTTTGAACCTGTCCGTCTGGAGTTTCCACACGGATGTACACTACACCGGCGTACGCCTTTTCCGAAGCATCGGAAAACACGTGAATTTCGGATGACGAATTAGGTATATAGCCAACCCATCTCGGTATGCGAATGGAATTCACATCCTGGTATGTTGACACAAAATGTTGCCAAGCACTTTCCGTCGTAGACGGAAGCTTATCATCCCAGTCGATATTATCACGCCATATATTTTGCATGATTAATTTTGCAACTATAATTATAGGTCCCAGCCAACCTACTGGATCGTACATTTGGGCTATAAGAGACAAGACTTGTCTCTTCGTAGAAACAGCTCTACGTGGTAGTTGACCCATGATGAAATAGAAAGCGTCCAACCGAGCATTCCATCGAATGCCCAAAGGTTTGGAGCTACTGGTTTCCACAAAGGTCAGAACCTCGGCGTCGACCAAAAGGTCTGGAGAGAAACCTTTCAGAATCATCATCTCATTGGATGTCCATTTTCTCAGCTCGAATTTGGCCGAACGTAATGCCGCGATGAGCTGATCTCTAGCGACTACTGCGGTTTCAATGTCGTGCGTGCCGGCTAAAACATCATCCACATACATGCATCTGCGAATAATATACGCAGCCTGTGGATATTCGTTTTCAATCTCCTCTGCGAGCTGAAGAAGTGTCCTAATTGCTAAATATGGAGCACAATTCACACCGAAGGTCACGGTGAGGAGCTAAAAGTCCTTAACCACCGACTGAGGAGACGGTCTATAAAGGATTCTTTGGAATCCCGGAAAAGACTCCACCTCAAGATCAAAAGGACGAGGTCTAACTGTAAGGTGGGGCCGACATGGAGCATGTCATTAAGGCTTTTCCCATTACTCGTCTTATTTGAGGCATTGAACACCACCCGTAACTTCGTAGTCATTTTATCGGGATTTATGACCGGGTGATGTGGCAGGTAGCAGATCGTAGAATCTGTAGATGTCGGAGTAGACACAGGCCTCATGTGACCCAGCTCTAGGTATTCGCCCACAACCTGATCATAAACAGATTTAACGCTGGGTCTTTTCATAAGGTTGGCCTCGTTTCGCAAAAACTGTTGTAAAACATTAGGACGAGAGTAGCCTAGCTGGAGTTCATTACCAAATTCAGCTTTGAGAGGGAGTGTTACAACATATCGTCCCTTCGAGTCTCTGCGCGTGGTTTTCCTAAAGTTTTCCTCGCAATATTTCTCCGAGGGAGATAAAATTCGTTGTTTCGGTGACTCCTCAAGTGCCCAAAAGCGAAGAAGGGTCTTGTTAAGATTGCCCTCTTCGGATATTGTAAATTTTGTGGTAAACACATGTACTGACGGAATAGGACCAGTAATGATCCAGCCAAATACAGTGTTTTGTGCCACCAATGAGCCCATAATGTTAGTGTGTATGCCTTCCAATAGTAATTTTGGATAAACCTCGGCTCCCAATAATAAGTCGACGGGACGACTATCAAACAAACTTGCATCGGCCAAACGAAGATTTGGAATACGCGAAGCTAAGTCGGAGTTAATGGCACACGAAGAAAGATTTCCTGAAATACATGGCAGCACCATCGCCGCCATTTCCAACAAGACTGAAGAGTCAGTGGTTAAGCCTATTTTTAAATGACATATTTTCCGGGATGTCGTTGACATAGTAGAATTAACACCGGAAATTCTTGCATTTGTTGACACTATGGATAGCTGAAGACGATTCTGCAAATGTTCTGTAATAAATGACCCCTCAGATGCTGGGTCTATCAGAGCACGAGCAGGGTATGATACTCCGCGATGAATGATCATCACCATTGCAACAGATCATCATCACCCAACAGAACAGTTCTATTTTGCGAAGTGTGAAACACTTGCCTGTTCATTATAGCCGAGGATGACGATTGTCCATTTGAAGTGGATGGTGGATGGTTATTTGAGGTATTGAACGAATGACTATCTTGAACATTAAGCTGAGTATGAATGTTCGATGTTCCCTCCCGGGGGGGAGGTGCAGAAACCTCTCTATGCAACATGGAGTGATGACGCTTAGCACAAGTGGTACAATTGTGCTTACTAGGACATTCCTTTACCCCATGTCCCCGTGCAAGACAGTTCACGCAACATTTATGTCGCTTGACTGTCGCATATTGGTCGTTAACCGACATCACACTAAAGCGAGGACACATGCGAAGAGGGTGATTCTGTTTGGAACACAATACACATGCTTTGTTTTGGCCAGAACTAGTTTTGGATGAAACCACATTGGACACGTGCGTCTTTACCACTCTCTCGTTTGATTTTTTCGATGGGTTACGTCCTTTCAGATCGTGAAGACATGTTAGTGTTTGAACCCTTTCTGTAAGAAATGAGTCCAAATCCTTCCATGTAGAAAGGGACGATTTATTGGTAACCCTTTGTTCCCATAGAGAAACAGTGTACTGTGACAGGCGCTGAATGCACACGAAAACAAGTATTGGGTCCCAATCCTTTGTTGGCACTTTGTATATAGCCATTGCCGAAATACAACTATTTATTCCTCTTTGCAGATTTTTTAACCCCAAAGCTGACTCTTTTTCGAGAGAAGGAAGATCGAAAAGTACCCTAAGTTGGTTATTAACCAAAATTCGAGTATTGTCGTACTCGTTTTTAAGAGCTGTCCAGGCAAGAGCAAATCCCTGATTGGTTAAGGGGTATTTGGAAACGATGTTTCGAGCTTCCCCGCTAGTTCGACGAACTAAGTGGCACAATCTTTCCACATCACTTAAACGAGCATTATTAATATACAGTTAACTACGGATAAGTGCACATCGCATAAATGCAAAAACCGCATAAGTGCACTGGAACTTGAAGCCATTAGCCTTTTTTATACGTTTACATACAAAAATACACGAATAAGTGCAACGCATATAAATGCAAAAACCGGATAAATGCACAACTTTTGCTAACCTGAAAGTACTTTTTTAGTACAACTTTTCATGCATAAATGCAAATTTCTCATACTACATAAATGTAGGTTATGATTTAGAGAAACTGGAAAAAAGAATATATAAGGTTGGAACAGAAAACACGGTTAAAAAAAAGATTTCAGACTTTTTCAGCACACGTGGTTTAGGTGAATCGAATTGAGTGCAATTTAATATGTATTTTGCAAAAAACAATGGTGCAAAATGTGATTGCAATGATTCATTAACAACGCTTATTTTGGCACAGAACTGAATATTTTAAATTTTTTTGTATGAAGTATGAAAAACACTAAAACAATGAAATATAAATTTGTAATTTTTTTACCTTAAACTGAACTGATTTTATAAGTTTTTATGAAAAACCTGTTATGTAATGTAAACCAAATATAAATAAAAAAATTTAACAGCTTTATATTTTAAATATTTTCTTAAAGTTCCGTCCAAACTGAACAGATTAATAAAAATAATCTAATGTTTGTATAAATGCAATAATCGTGCACTTATGCAATGTTTGTATATATGCAATAGTTGTGCACTTATCCGAGTGTTGTATAAATGCAAAAACCGCATAAGTGCACAAAAAGTCGCGCGAAAACCGTTGTGCACTTATCCGTAGTCTACTGTATACTGCTGTAAAGAGATCCTTAAAAGTGGGCCAAGATAGAAAATCGCCCTCAAAAATATCCGTGTCACACGGAGGTAGACTGAGATTATGGTTATGATCTTTATACACATGCTCAGCAGTTGGAACATAATGTGATATATCCGATTGGGCCGAACGAACCGATTCCCTATCCTCTGACGCAGCACGTGATGGCGTATTATGCGATCTTCGGTCCAGTTCGTCTTCCGAGTTGTTTACTGTCACCGGAGAATCTGGTTTTGCCTTAGACAACATATGCAGTCGTTCCTTCATGGAACCCAAACAACGTACATATGACTCAAAAGTTGCGTTGCATTTGCCCTCGGCAGCGTCTATCTCACCTGCATTAGGGTTTCCCCTAAGGTAAGATAAACAATCGTCGTATGTCCGTAGGACATCACGATATAAGCGTTCTAATTCTGTAGAACGGATTTCAAGGGTGAAGACCGTATGGGATTCCGGCTTCGTCACGTGAAACCTGGTTTCAAATTTGATTAAGGCATCCGATACCCAAATGAACAAATCAAGAGGGGTATTGGCCATAGCGACAATTACTCTCACTTTAAAATGGGACAAAAAACGATATTTTCTTTATTTGTTCTGAAAACTTTGATAGTCCGAGGGATCTATCGTAGGGTACACGAAGTGTAAAACAATTTTTAGATTAGAAAATCCAAAAAAATACGAAATTTTGAAAAAAAAATTCGCGAAATATTTTGTAAAATACAAAATCTATGTCTTCTATTGATAGTCCGATGGATCTATCGTAGGGTACACGAAGTGTAAAACAATTTTTAGATTAGAAAATCCAAAAAAATACGAAATTTTGAAAATAATTCGCAAAATATTTTGTAAAATACAAAATCTATGTCTTCTATTGATAGTCCGATGGATCTATCGTAGGGTACCCGAAGTGTAAAACAAATTTTCTATTAGCAGAAATCAAAATTTAGACGAAATTTGAAAAAAAAATCGCGAAAATATTAAATTAAACACAAACTTTATTTTTCTACTGATAGTCCGAAAGACCTATGGTAAATAAATACGAAATTAAACGGAATCTGTAAAAAAATCAGATATATTCCATAAACCAAACAATTTATATTTCCTATTGATATTCCGATGGATCTATCGTAGGGTACACGAAGTGCAAACCAATGTTTTTTCTTAAAAGTCCAAAGAATTTTATGAAATTTGTAACAAATCGAATTAATCTTTGTTCAAATATGAAATTTATTTTTTTTGTACTGATAGTCTGAAAGACCTATCGTAGGGAACACAACACAATAATAACAATAATAAATTTTATGATTCAAATCCCGAAATTCAACGAATTTTGAATCAAATGCTGTTATAAGATAAAATATAATAAATCAATATAAGAAAAAAATTTGTAAATACAAGGAATACAAAATTTTACCGATATTAAAGAAACGCAACGAATTTGATTTTATTCCAAAGCAAATGTAAGTTATTTTTTCCGTAAATAAATAAATCAAATAAACAAAAAAAATCGCACGATAAAAATCTCATGGCACGGATTGCAAAAAAATCTATACAACAAAAGTTATGTCGCGCGAGAAAAAATATATAACAGATATTTAATCACGTTTGCGCGAGCACGTTTAACAGCGGGAGATGTAAACGGATTAGTTACATGCATAAACACACATACAAACGTTCTACCGCAATATGTAGGCACGTATGTGTTTGAGTTTAAACAGAAGAGAGATGAAGTGTTTTATGGCGGGTATGAGTTTGCAGATATTGTTGATCTTGTTAGTTCGCACCAAAGGCAAACGAGACAAACAATTATAAAATGCACAAGCAAACTTTATCAAGTTATTTAACCCTTTTAACCCCACATTTTTGTCTGTGTATCGAAAATTTTGTTTTTGGTTTTTATCTTCATATATCTGTCTCAGAAGTGTTCATACAAAATTTGGAGACATTTCGACCCCCCGTTTTGGAGCTAGAGAAAGTTGCTTGTAGGCAACTTTGGCCCATTTTCGTATACAAAAAATGAACAACTAAGATATTTGATGTATGAAAAGTTTGATATTTTTATTATTTTATGTTTTTATAATAAAAAAAACTAGTAATCACTATTGGAATTTATTTAATTATGATTTAGAACAAAACACTTCTATTTAACACTTCAATTCCAAATAACTAAATTATGCTGATCGCTCTGCACAAAAAATAGAATCAAATCAAATGGTAACCGTAAATTTGTATTATTTGTTTTACACTCTCTTCTTTACACATTAACCCAGTGATGCCTGCAAAAATTTAAAAGATAATGCAATCGTGGTCATTGTGGTTTAATGACAAACACGTGAAGTTGCTCTCAGGCAACAGGCTGAAAGGGTTAATTAATCGGATCGGTTAAATAACTTAAAGATACCGCGGTTAAAAATTCGCTACACTTTTTAAAGATTAACCGGCACTTCACTTCATTTCACTTCGATTCGATATGTAACATGTAATAGCTTTTTCGGTTGCTATTGTTGTTGTTGTTATAAAACGGTGTTGTAATGGGGCAATGATCTTGTTAATTTCACTGTGTATTATACTGTTTTGTATGTTGCACTCACAAAAAAAATAAAAAAAAACTGAATATACGCACCTTTT
Organism: Muscina levida; assembly: GCA_964034835.1. Taxonomy (NCBI): domain Eukaryota; kingdom Metazoa; phylum Arthropoda; class Insecta; order Diptera; family Muscidae; genus Muscina; species Muscina levida. The sequence continues at coordinate 72,120,162 of OZ035880.1, forward strand.
ATTAAGATTTGAATAAATGGATGTGATGTGATGTGTGATGTGATGTGGATGTGATCAACGTGATAATTTGATGATGTGAATGTTGATGGTGTGGATGAAATCCTCTATTATATAATTTATTTTCGGATGAAATCCTCTTGTTTAGTGTGTAATCTTCGGATGAAATCCTTTTTATTGTGGATGGAATCCAAGTTCTTCTGTGCGGGAAAAGGCAATTAGTAAGCTGGCTTGATAAGGCTCTGGCACGAAGGACCAATGTTTAATCGTAAAGATAAAAAGATAGGAAATAAAACCCCAAGTGAATTAGTTTTATCCTTGTTAAAAGATGTAAACTTTATTTGGAAAACGCACAGAATGTAAAGTGTCGATGCTCTTAGGATGAAATCCGTAATATGAGTGACTTAAAGCTATTAAATATAATACCAAGATGGTGCTAGGTGGCTTGGATTGGTCGTATCCGTTACTCGTTAGAATTTATATATTATGTTCTGAGTGAAAGCTCAGATAATATTCATTTTTCTCGAACATTGCACATATGGTTGCCAAGGTTTCAAATAAGGACTGACCGTATGGAAAACAAAGACATTCAGGACTAATCAGTTGCTATATGTGTACTTTGTTGCTTTCACAACGCACAAGCAAAGACTGATGCTTTGAATCGTTTATTTACCATAAAATTGAAATTGTATTTTGGGGAACCACCGAAATATTCAAGTGACAACTAGAATCATTACCATCCCTCACATTTCTTGCAGTCGCTATCAGTTTGCCTTTGCATATCGCGATATGTACTGTGTTTACTACTCTAAATGGATTAGAAAATTATATTGAAGAAGAAAAGTGGGAAAATGTATTTCAACCCAAAATAACAGACAAATACAAATAAAACTAGTAAGGCGGTTATTTTCGGCTACACCGAAGCTCAGATACCCTTCACCATTTGTAAAAATGGTGGTTAAACTGGTTATTTGCACTACAACTATATTTTGTTAAACTTTATACCACAAAACAGGGGAGTTGGTGAGAAGTGGACGTTACTTTTAGCTTCACACATCCATTTCAAGACAGAAGCTTACATGTTTATGTTAGTTAGTTTTATGTTAGTTTTTGACCGATCGGGCTCATCTTAAAACTCAACCTTCATTTAGTGCAGCAAAGCTTGCGTACAATATTTCAGCTTGATTGCTCTTAAATTACTGCTGTAATCGCGGGGACTGTCATACGGACACCCCCAAAAAGAGGGATTTTGTATGGGAGGTGGGAGTAGTTTTTTACCGATCGGTCTCATCTTACTACTCAACCTCCACTTAGTGTAGGGAAGCTCACATACAATCGCAGGGATAAACCCCAAAAAGGGGGAGTTTGTATGGCAGGTGGGAGTAGTTTTTGACCGATCGGATTCATCTTAGAACTTAACCTCCGCTTTGATGCTGATCATTTATATATATATATTGTCATATCTACCACGCCTCCTTATAGGCGTTACAAAAGGAAGAACAAAATGAATATACCCTTCACTCCGTTCATGCGCATGGTGAAGGGTATAAAAGTGTAAAAGGAACCAGTAAGAAAGTTTCAGTAGGGCGACCCGACTTACATATACCATCACCCTCAGTAAAATTAAAAAAATTGCTATTATATTGATATTATTACTCGATTTCTAAAGTGGGTGGAGTGGTAAATTTGTATGGGAGGTACTAGAAGGGGCGTGTCTAGACTTCTAGGTTTATCCTCCAAAACTTTATCCTGTTATAGCTTTACTAAATACAGAGTTTGGGCACGATAGCGTTAGATGGATTAATATTATTACTCCATCTCTGAAGTGGGCGGAAAGGTACATTTGTATGGGAGGTCCCATAAGGGGCGCCGCTAGACTTCCAATTTTTTCTCCAAAACTTTATCATGTTATAACTTAATAAAATACAGAATTTGGGCACGATCGTGTCAAGTGTATTGATATTATTATTCCATCTCTAAAGTGGGCGGAAAAGTACATTTGTATGGGGGGTACCAGAATGGGCGTGTCGAGACATCCAGATTTTTTCTCCAAAACTTTATCCTGCTTGAACTATACTAAATACAGAATTTGGTCACGATCGCGGTAGTTCTAATAATAATATTAATCGATTTCTAAAGTGGGCGGTACCAGATGTGTGTGGGAGGTACCAGATGGGGCGTTTGTTAGACTTTCAGTTTTTTTCCGAAAAACCTTATCCTGCTATAGCTTTACTAAATTAAGAATAAGGGGACGAGCGCGATGGATTTATTGATATCTAAAGTGGGCGGAAAGGTGAATTTGTATGGGAGGTACCAGAAGGGGCGTTGCTAGACTGCCAATTTTTTTCCCAAAACTTTATTCTGTAATAGCTTTACTAAGTACAGAATTTGGGTACGCTCCCGTTGGGTGTATTGATATTATAACTCGATTTCTAAAGTGGGCGGAATGATGTATTTGTATGGGAGGTACCAGAAGGGGCGGCAGAAGCCATGTAGCCCATTTGCAATACCGTAAGTAGTTTTGGAAATATTAACTCGTGCAAAATTTCAAGACATTTGGTTGCGTCTTTCGAAAGTTATCGTGCGAACCAGCCGGACAGCCACCAGACGGACAGACAGACAGACGGACATGGCTCAAATGACTTAAAAAGTCATGAATCGAATTTGGTTCTAAGAAACCTAGGGTCTGAAGTGACTCCTTCTATGTGTTACACTTTTGGGTCGTATCAAATGATATATACCCTCATCCCTAAGGGTGATGGTATAACAAAATTGTTTTTCTTTTCTATATAGCGAATTTTCTTTATAGCGAAGTAAATATCCAGTCCCATGGAATTCGTTATAGAGAGTTTCGACTGTATTACCAAATTTTAATTAATTTATAGATTTGTACAAATAAAGATTGATCATATTTCCTAAACTGAGTTTTGAAATGTATTAACGGCCAAAAGCGCCACAGCGAAAATGTTGTTCCAGAAAAATAGCGCAATTTTTTTTTTCCTGAAAAAATGTTCATATTTCTTTATGTAAAATATATATAAAAATTTTAAATGTTTCTATTTCTGTATAACTGAAAAATTACAATGTTTAATATAAAGAGTTTTGAAATGTATTATCGGCCTGAAACGGCGCTGGAGAAAATTTCGCCAAAATCGCCCGATCTGTTTTGAAAAATTTTAATTTATTTATGTACACAGATTTTTAATATAATTCGAAAAATTGTTTATTTGAAAGAAATATCAAAATCTTATATTGTATTTGCGTAAAATTATGTAAAATGTATTGTATTTGAAAAATTAAAAAAAGGCGCAATTATTTTTTTATTTTGTTCTAGTAAATTTTAAATTATTAAAATTTTAAAAATATGTGTTTCTGTAAAATTATGTCAAATGTTTTGTATTTAAACCATATTTGAAAAATAATTTGGGTTTATGACCGGTTTTTTTTTGGGAATATCATAACCCTCAAAATTGCTTTGAGAATTATGTCTTGGCACCAGTTTTACCCCACCGATTAGAAATTATGATTTCTTTTGCGAATTACTTAGAGGGTTAGAGTATTTATCATTTCGATCACCTGACTGAAATATCTGTGTTGATTATTCACTTTATTATGTACAATGGTTTTTGTGGCGATTATATCATCGGTTTTAAATTTGTACTTGAAGTAAAAATAGTTAATAATAACACTGCTCAACATACATATTGTTTCCTTTTTTGCGTTATTGGGTGTCTACGAAATTTAGACAAAACAAATGAATTCCAAACTTTGGATTCGTCTTTATTCATTGATTTGCCAAAATTTAACGAGTTGCATAATCTGTGCTCTATCAAAAATACCAGCTTTAAATTGTTCTGTACTTAATCCTAGAAACGTGCGTAAAAGAAAATTTAAACATTCGCCACTTTATAGTTAGAAATAACAAAACCTGTTTGTTTTTGTTGCCCGGTGTAATTTATATGTGTGAAAACTAGGGTGATGACTTCTTGATTTTTTCCCCCAAAAATTATTTCCTGTTGCACGAATGAATGAACTTTTGCCTATTAATGACTAAAATAACGTTTTTTTGCCATTTTGTTGCCCGGTGTAATTTATATGTGTGAAAACTAGGGTGATGACTTCTTGATTTTTTCCCCCAAAAATTATTTCCTGTTGCACGAATGAATGAACTTTTGCCTATTAATGACTAAAATAACGTTTTTTCCATTTAAATATAGGAAAAGGTCACGCACAAACCACTTTACTTTGAAATGATATTTTTGTGAAGAAATTTATTTTCTTCTTTTTCTAAATTATATACATCCAAAACAGAAAAAAGTGTCGTCTCATAACTTTCACGAAACGCCACATAACCTATGAACAAAATAAGACATTGATCATAGAAATCGATGAACATCTTTCGTTTTATTTACAATTAAGTGAAGGTATCTCATTTTGAATCTTTGGAATAAAAGTTGAATTAAAGAAAAATAGTGAGAAACAAAAGGTTATGTAATTATTATGATTGTGGTAGAAAACCAATAAACTCTCATAAATTTATGCTTACAGTGACTTAAAAAAATTAATTATTGCCCAAAATGAAAAAAAAAAATTTTAAAATCATTTTGGGCGTGAAGTTTTTTTTATCGAATCACCTTATATGTACGATTTTATCTAATCTTAAATAAAAACTCATCTAAATATGATACAGGGAAACGAGGTTGTAAAAAAGTCATCACCCTAGTGATGACCATTAGCCACCGGTGGCAATGAGCGCCAACCGCTGTTTTAAACTAAGAACTTATTCATTTTATTCTATTGGTTGCTTTGATTTTATTCTACGTGAAAAAACGGACCTCCATTTGATAAGAAATAAGGAACGTACATATTAGGATTATTTGAAGAATGTACTTACGAGTTCTTTACTGCTATGTAAGACACATCACATACGGATGCAGACACACCTGGATGTACTTTTTCATAGTCGTCAAACCTTTGGAAGAGTTCTGGAAACCATACCATCAGCGTGTAATAGCTTACATTGCAAGAAGTCATGGATTTAATATTGATATTTAAATTTGTTTCTTATTGATCAAGTTTACTTACCTTGTTGTGAGGCAAAATTGAATTCCGCACGTTAGAGATGTATTCCTAAGATATGGCTTTTTGCATAGGGTTTTCGTATGAGACCAAATTTCAGATAATAGCAATTTAAGTTCATCCGGCTTGCGAAATCGCAAACTCATCACACTTTTCTCTCCCACCTTCTCCTGCGTTCTATTTGGTTCTATTAAACTTTTACACTATAATTTATTATATAGTGGTTTTCCTTTTTACAACACAAAAAGAACGGAAGCTAATTAACGAATACTCACTGGATAGTCTTCAGGCTTGCCGCCCGTATTTTGGACATACATCTGGACCAAAATTTCTAGAGCCTTGTCGGATTCTCCATGCTCCAGTAAAAACTTTGGACTTTCCGGAAATGCAAATAACCAAGCACCCAGCAGTAGACTAAAACCATGTTAAGTTGATAAATCTACTAAGTAAAACAATTTCTAATTGAAGGTTGGAATTAAGGTAAGTTACCTAGGAGCTGCGCATATCGCAACGAAAAGATTCCAACTGTGGTAGAAAAATATGCTATATTCCCATTTAACGGAAAGGGGAATTACAAGCCACGCGATTCCTGAAAATAATCAATTACAATCAAAGTTGATATTACAAATGTTGTTCATGTTTAGTGTAAAATATATAATGATAAAAACCACTAGAAAAGGTTATTAATTTATTTCAATATTGTAATATAAAAATCCATAAAGGCCAGTAAACTATATTACATTGTTTACAAATATCTAAATTATATTTACAACTTACAATACTTAATAACCAGTGTTGCCATTTTGGTGCTTAAAGCACTGTTTTTGGTGCTTTTTGGACGCTCCCAAACCCTTTTGGGTTTTTCATACCCGTGACCCGAAAAAAAAATTAATAATGGTGCTTTTGGAATTTATTTCCAGTGCTTTTAGTGCGTTTCACCTCTTGGGTATAATTACACAAAGTTATTTTTTCTGTGTACCATCACTGTTAATTCAAACATAATTGTACCATTTAAATTGCATCGCACTAAATGTTCCAACATAATAATAAATGTAATAGCTTCTTTCTTTATGGAAAAGCTTGCAGCAGATAGTCAATGCCTTCAGTCTTATATTAGATGAAGGAACCGACATATCTGTCGAAAAATTGCTAGGACTCGTAGTGCGGTATTTTATCCATCAAAGGAATACTTTTATTACCACATTTTTAGGTCTAATTGATTTAAATGGAGGTACGGCTGATGAATTACTTAAGGCGTTGGAGCGACTCCTAAATATTTTTAAATTAGATTTTAAATATTTAGTGGCAATCGGACCCGATAACGCTGCAGTGATGACTGGTGCTAATAACGGTTTGTACCAAAAGATAAAACTCAAGTATAATTTAAAGAACCTTGTCTTGTTCCGTTGCGTGTGCCACTCGATTCAATTAGCTGTGTGCGCCGATACAGAAAGAGTTTCCCAAATAAATTGGAGTTGCTTGTGAAAGAAACCCACAATTGGTTTAGCCATTCTCCTATGAGACAAAAGGCTTATGCAAAAAATTTTAAATTGATAAATGATGATACATAGTTCCTATCCACAAAAGATTCCAATGATGGCAAATACCAGGTGGTTGTCGATTGAAAAGGCTGTTAATGTAATTTTAAAAATGTGGCTCGAGTTAAAGATACATTTTAACGCAACAGCTGTTTGTTCCTTTGCAACAAATATATTAAGAGATATGTATAATGATAATATTAATCTATATATATAAAAATGGTGGCAAAAATGTATAGTAATTCATCAATTGAGAACGGCTGGACCGATTTTGCTGAAATTTTTTTTCAATTGTTCGTAATTGCCAGGAGCAGGTTTATGTAAAAGAAAATTTTGGAAAAATCCTCTGGAAAAGTCCGGATATTCGAAAAATCGAGAATTGCTGTTTTGTATGGAATTATGTGTGCAATTGTTACGAATAGATTTTTGAATGGAAAAATAAAAAAATTTTGTTGAAAAACTCGGAAAATTCCGGAAAAATTCGAAAAATTTCATTTTTTTTGACGAAATTTTGCATTTTGTTGTATGATTTGAGAATAATGGATGATGTAACAGTGAAAAATTTCGGATAATTATTCCGAAATGACTTTCCGAATGGAAAAATAGAAAAATTATCAGTAAAAAGCTCGGAAAATTCCGGAAAAAAGTCGAAAGTATTAGATTTTTTCGACGAATTTTTCCATTATACCGCATGGTTTGCTGATTTGAGAGAACGAAAAGGTGGAAAATTCATTCCGATGCTTGGAAAATTTCGAATTATTGTGAAATCTATATGTATAAAAATGGTGTGAAAAGTGTATAATAATTCATCAAATGCCGGCTCATTTTGGATCAATTTTGCGAAAATCCTTCGGAAAAATCTGGAAATGGAAAAATCGAAAATTACTTTTTTGTAAGGAATTATGTGCAATTGATAAGGAATCAGTTTTCGATTGGAAAAATAGAAAATTCTTATGGAAAAACTCGCAAAATTCTAGAAAAGCGGAAAAAAATTGATATTTTTATCGACGAAATTTTGCAGTTTTCGCATGATTTGAAGATTTTGAACGATGTCAAGGTGGAAAATTTCGGATAAATGTTGGTTGGAGAATTTAACGAGATAATTAATAATTACATAAAAAATATATATTGATATTCTATGCAATATTTGGTAATTTTTTTCATAAAATTAGATTACGTTTGAAACATTAAGTTATCCACTTGGATTGAGGGCATTAATTTCGTCACGACTTTTTAGTTTTATAGGGAGAGTTATTTGCTGGGCTAATGCCACCTATCAGACGATTAAGCCTTAGTTACCGTTGTGCAATAACACTGTGCTACACACAAAATATACAGGGGTTCTCATGTAGCATTTCTGTTAGACTGAAGTCCATAGAGTAAAGTGGTACTTTTAGTTTTTCTCGGTCACTTCGTTAAGTAATGTTTTTATAGCAAATTAAGTGAAATGGCGATATTCCTAAAATTACAAGTTCCAAAATTTATCAGCCTTCTCTTTGTAAACCCATTTTTAAAAACTTACATTTGTTGTAAAGCTATGACTTTCACCTTTTATTAAAAAAAATAATTTTGAAAATCGGTTAAAAAATAGTCAAACGGCGGCAGTTTAAGCAAAACAACCCCGAAAAAAAATTGCGAATTCTCATTTTCTCAACGTTCTCAGTTGATCATGAAGCTGCGCAATGTATATTTTTTATTTTTGTATTATGCTATATTAAAGTAGCTTTCTAAAACATAACATGTTATAACATGTTCGCGTAATTTTGTGGTTTTTCCTTAGAGTGTGTGTGTCACTTTGTACAAATACATATGACGTATACGTATCACAACAAGTAATTCGAACTACATATTCCAAATAATGTCGTAAAATATATTACAAAAATTAGCATAACTCATTCATTTTTCAACCGATTCTTATAAACTTACCTATTTTAGAAAGCTACTGTAAGATAGCATAATACAAATATAAAAAATATACATTGCGCAGCTTCATGATCAACTGAGAGCGTTGAGAAAATGAGAATTCGCAATTTTTTTTCGGGGTTGTTTTGCTTAAACTGACGCCGTTTGACTATTTTGTAACCGATTTTCAAAATTATTTTTTTTAATAAAAGGTGAATGTCATAACTTTACAACAAATGTAAGCTTTTAAAAATGGGTTTACAAAGAGAAGGCTGATAAATTTTGGAACTTGTAATTTTGGGAATAACGCCATTTCACTTAATTTGCTATAAAAACATTACTTAACGAAGTGACCGAGAAAAACTAAAAGTACCACTTTACTTTATGGACTTCAGTCTAACAGAAATGCTACATGAGAACCCCTGTATATTTTTTTCATTCACATTTGTATCACTGTGTAATTAGTCAGACTATACACAGTTCATCCACTCCAAAGTGTATGCTTCTATCTTTGCTATCCTTTAATTCCTTGCGTACTGTGGATGTTGTTTTGTCCGCCGCATTTCGGGAGGCTTGCCAAAATTCAAAGCGATTCAAATTCGTACATTGTTTGCGATCATCGGCCGGGTTCGGCGGATGTCATGTGCGTGCTCATGTGCGGCAATCAGCTGTCAACATTGGGAATGCCAGCGCCAAATCGTTCAATGCAATATGCATTCGATCGTGAATTTTGACGAGAGCAAGACTATAATCGAGACGAACTGACCGTAAGAGTTCGAACAAATGTGTCGCTGTTAACTGCTGAGTATAAGAACATGTACGATTCGCTGATGAAAGTTGTTGACGATTAAACGGGAGGGATTTACTTTCTCGATGCTCCCGGTGGGACAGGCAGGACATTTTTTTTTATTGATTCTGGGAACAATTCGGTCAAGATCGATAATAACGTTGGCCGCTGCATCCCCTGGCATGGCTCCAACATTATTGGAAGGCAGTCGAACTGCAAATTCCGCTTTGAAACTGACGATGAATCTTCTCACGGTTGGAAAGAACCTCCCACCGTCTGCTTAATTGGCAACGGACAAATACGTGTTGATGTTTCGACTGAATTGATATCGTTCACTGCAAATTTTTGCGAGTTCACAACGTCGGAAGAGCAACTCATCACATTGCACAAAATTATAAAAATCTCGATTGGATTAATTAACGGGTAGTACTAGCAGCGAAGAATTGATGGCTTGAATTAGATTTTAGAAAGACAAATCGCTGGAGAACTGCTTTCGTACAAATCTGTTTTCCGCGTGACGGACGAGGATGATGCGACCAACAATTGACCGAATTTTTCAACTCGATTAATGTACCGCATAATTTACAGATGAAGGTGGGATCGATCATAATCATATTGCGGAATCTAAATCAACCGAAACTGTGCAACGGTACGCGGTTGTCCGTCAAGAATCTGATAAACAATGTGATTTAGCCGACGAGCATCAAAAACAAATTCTAAGAAGAAGAAGTCCTTATCTTACGAATCAGATTATTCCAACTGATCATCCATTCCAATTCCCCGAAGACAATCAATAAATCGCAAGGCCAATCGTTGGAAGTATGTGGGATTCATCTCAAATTTCCCTGTTTAACGTGCGGTCAGCTGAACGTTGCCTTTTCACGTTTTGGAGAACCGGCTACGTTGTTTGTTTTTGCGACGGAAAACTAATCGAAAACATTGTTTATCATACCACTTTCTACTGAGTTTATCTAGAGGCATTAAATTGGGGCGAGACGAAGTTCGCCGGGTCCGCTAGTTACAATGTAAAAAAAAACATTACCCTTTCCACCCCATGAATGAGGTATGGGATAGCTTCTCGCGTTGTTGTGAATTAACACGCTTTCTATTTTTAGATTCACAACTAACGGCACCTACTTGTTTATCGACGAATGCCAACGTCACTGTTTGAGAAGCTCTTACTAGACATGCCGATTGACTCGACACTTATACTGCGAAGTTGCTGTCGACAACATTCGAGGGGAGCCGACAATGAAAGAAAATTTATTTTTCTTTTTTTAATATGACTGGAGCCACGAGTTGAACCTGTGATCTCCCGCATGGTAGTCGCGTGTTCTAACCACTATGCCACGGCCGGTCCCATATTTACTTACGGCCTTATTCATAAAAAATTTCTAAAGTAGGTATGAAGCGTTCTCTAGCTAAATTATTCTTCAGCACTAAAAAACCTTTAATAAGAAATTGTATTCATAAACGTTTTTTATCAGTACTTTAGCTTTATGTGTTCCGGTGGCAACGCCGACTGTTATTGGTCGTTAATGATGTATAAAAAAAGCTTTATAGTCGGATACAAAAGCTTTATAATCGGATACCAAATATGTATTTGCACTTACAATAAACTAAGAACATTATTGTAGCTCAATTTTTCATTGACTACGATTCTCATGACGATTAGAAAGACGTTAAAGTAAAAATTGTATTTAAAAGTTTAATTTTCTTTTCCTTATGTTGAAATAATATTCGGATACCGATTACATTTTTTCCTTGTTTTGATTGTTTATACATCACGAATATTATTTCATTATTTACAAATTATTTTTGAAGAATTTTGGAGAAATATTTTTCAAAATGGAATTCATGAATGAAAAGTATCTATTTAGATACTTTTCAATGTGCGCGATGATTAAGAAGAAAATTTCCTACACAACGAATGCACGCAACAACTCTTTCCAATAGGAAAAATGCCGAAAAACTCAAAATAAAGATCTCAAATTTATGAATATAGAATAAATTGTACAAACGTCAAGTTATAGCATGCTTAAAGTGGAGACAACCCTACTTTAACTTATTGAAGATGTAAATCGTTTATGAATATTGTTTTCTCGAAATTTGCTTAAAAATGGCTTATAAATCTCTTATAAGTTTTTATGAATAAGGCTGTTACACTTTATATACTTACGGCCATATTCATAAAAAATTTCTAAAGTAGTTATGAAGCGTTCTCTAGCTAAAGTATACTTTTGCTCTAAAAAACCTTTAATAAGAAATTGTATTCATAAACGTTTTTTATCAGTCCTTTAGCATAATGTGTTCCGGTGGCAACGCCGACTGTTGTTGGTCGTTAATGATGTATAAAAAAAGCTTTCTAATCGGATACAAAAGCTTTATAATCGGATACCAAACATGTATTTGCACTTATAATAACTATGAACATTATTGTAGCTCAACTTTTTCATTGACTACGATTCTCATGACGATAAGAAAGACGTTAAAGTAAAAATTTTATTAAAAAATTGTACGTTCTTTTTCTCATGTTGAAATAATAATCGGATACCGATTACATTGGTTCCTTGTTTTGATGGTTTATACATCACGAATATTATTTCATTATTTACATATTATTTTTGAGGAATTTTGAAGAAATATTTTTCAAAATGGTATTCATGAATGAAAAGTGTCTATTTAGATACTTTTCTATGTGCGCAATGATTAAGAAGAAAATTTCCTACACAATGAATACATGCAAAGGCTCTTTCTCACGTTAAAAATGCCGAAAAACTCAAAATAAAGATCTCAAATTCATAAATATACAATAAATTGTACAAACGTCAAGTTATAGCACGCTTATAGTAGAGACAACCCTACTTTAACTTATTAAAGATGTGAACCGTTTATGAATATTGATTTCTCGAAATTTGCCTAAAAATGGTTTATAAACCTCTTGTAAGTTTTTATGAATAAGGCGGTTATAATATACTTACTTCTAATAATGTTAATATTAATAATATTATTGTAATTTTTTTTTTTCAATATTTGTAATATTTCAAATATTTTTACTATTGTAAACGTTTTTCAATATTTTTATTATTGTAAATACAGTCACTTAACGCAACTAATAGAAATTTTGCGTGTTGCGATAATCTAGTCACAACTTATTTAGGACGGTACTTTTTTACACTTTTAATTTAAAATAAATTAAACTAAATTCATTATTTTATTACAAATACCATAAAAACAAACTAAATAAATAAAAAATACACATTCTAATGTACAACGGTATACAAATTTGAGTTTGTAAATTATAACGGCCGTATTCATAAAAAGTTATAAGAGGTTTATAAACCATTTTTAAGCAAATTTCGAGAAAACAGTATTCATAAACGATTCACATCTTCAATAAGTTAAAGTAGGGTTGTCCCTACTTTAAGCATGCTATAACTTGACGTTTGTACAATTTATTGTATATTTATGAATTTGAGATCTTTATTTTGATATTTTTTTTTGGCATTTTTAATATGAGAAAGAGCCGTTGCATGTATTCATTGTGTAGGAAATTGTCTTCATAATCATTTCGCACATAGAAAAGTATCTAAATAGACACTTTTCATTCATGAATTCCATTTTGAAAATATTTCTCCAAAATTCTTTAAAAATATTTTGTAAATGATAAAATAATATTCGTGATGTAAAAACAATCAAAACAAGGAAACAATGTAATCGGTATCCGATTATTATTTCAACACGAGGAAAGGAATATGCAAACTTTAAATGCCATTTTTACTTTAACGTCTTTCTTACCGTCATGAGAATCGTAGTTAATGTAAAATTGAGCTACAATTATGTTCATAGTTATTATAAGTACAAATAAAGGTTTGATAACCGATTATAAAGTATTTGTATCCGATTATAAAGCTTCTTTTTATACATCATTAATGACCAAAAACAGTCGGCGTTGCCACCGGAACACATAAAGCTAAAGTACTGATAAAAAACCTTTATGAATACAATTTCTTATTAAAGGTTTTTTAGAGCTAAAGAATACATTATCTAGAGAACGCTTCATACCTACTTTAAAATTTTTTTATGAATATGGCTGTAACATTTTAAATGAATTATTTTTGCCTGTGTTGTATTTTTTTGTGAAAGGTGAAAAAAAATTATCGATGGCTTAAAATGAAAAGGGCGTATCTTGTTTTTTTTTACGAAACCGCGCTTTTTTTGCATATTGTTTCGTACAAAAAAAATTTAGTTATGTTAATAATATATACGGCCTTATTCATAAAAAATTTCTAAAGTTCTCTAGCTCTAAAAAACCTTTAATAAGAAATTGTATTCATAAACGTTTGTTATCAGTCCTTTAGCGTAATGTGTTCCTGTGGCAACGCCGACTGTTATTGGTCGTTAATGATGTATAAAAAAAGCTTTATAATCGGATACCAAACATGAATTTCCACTTATAATAACTATGAACATTATTGTAGCTCAATTTTTCATTGACTACGATTCTCATGACGATAAGAAAGACGTTAAAGTAAAAATTATATTAAAAAATTGTATTTTCTTTTCCTCATGTTGAAATTATAATCGGATACCGATTACATTGTTTCCTTGTTTTGATTGTTTATTCATCACGAATATTATTTCATTATTTACAAATTATTTTGGAAGAATTTTGGAGAAATATTTTTCAAAATGGTATTCATGGATGAAAAGTTTCTATTTAGGTACTTTTCTATGTGCGCAATGATTAAGAAGAAAATTTCTTACACAATGAATGCATGCAACAACTCTTTTCAATAGGAAAAATTCCGAAAAACTCAAAATAAAGATCTCAAATTCATAAATATACAATAAATTGTACAAACGTCAAGTTATAGCACGCTTAAAGTAGAGACAAGATTACTTTAACTTTTTGAAGATGTGAATTGTTTATGAATGTTGTTTTCTCGAAATTTGCTAAAAAATGGTTTATAAACCTCTTATAACTTTTTATGAATAAGGCCGTTAGCTTTTATTGTTTATTCGACCTTTGAATATATTATAATATCCCAAGTTTTAAACAATTACGGCCATATTCATAATAAGTTTGTAAAGTGGATATGAAGCGTTCTCTAGCTAAAGTATTCTTTAGCTCTAAAAAAACCTTTAATAAAAAATTGTATTCATAAACGTTTGTTATCAGTCCTTTAGCCAAATGTGTTCCGGCCGACTATTATTGGTCGTTAATGATGTAAAAAAAAGCTTTATAATCGTATACAAAAGCTTTGTAATCGGATACCAAACATGTTTTTTCACTTATAATAACTACGAACATTATTGTAGCTCAATTTATCATTGTCTACGATTCTCATGACAATAAGAAAGACGTTAAAGTAAAAATTATATTAAAAAAATTTATTTTCATTTTCTCATGTTGAAATAATAATCGGATACCTATTACATTGTTTCCTTGTTTTGATTGTTTATACATCACGAATATTATTTCATTATTTAGAAAATATTTTTGAAGAATTTTGGAGAAATATTTTTCAAAATGGAATTCATGAATGAAAAGTGTCAATTTAGATACTTTTGTATATGCGCAATAATTAAGAAGAAAACAACTCTTTCCAATAGGAAAAATACCGAAAAACTCAAAATAAAGATCTCAAATTCATAGATATACAATAAATTGTACAAACGTCAAGTTATAGCACGCTTAAAGTAGAGACAACCGTACTTTAACTTATTGAAGATGTGAATCGTTTATGAATATTGTTTTTTTCGAAAATTGCTTAAAAATGGTTTATAAACCTTTTATAAGTTTTTATGAATAAGGCCGTTAGGCTCGAGGTCAGTGTTTTTGCTTTTATTTTCAATATTTCGTCTTTCGTCGAAAGACATCATCAGGATTCTGTAACAGATTACAATAACCCGATTGTTCTGGTAAGCATTACGTATGTAATGATACCATCGATGGCCAGGAATGACACAGTACTTCCTCGTCAATATACCCGCCATACGTTTTATTGACGAATTTAACATGGGGATGCCATAGGAGGTATACAATCGCCACCCTCTCGCTTACCATCCATTGACGAAAACACTAATGGTAATTCGTAATAACTTTCGTCGATACCAATTATATGATGAAAAAGATAATGAAGTGGAGCGAACTAGTTCGTTAATAATATACTACTACAAAATGGAAAAATTTGAAGGAACTTGGGAAGTGACATAGTGTATGGTGTAGGTCTGATCGAGTACAATATGAATATGTATACAAAATTTCCCTAACACCTCCAGAATCTTGACTTACGGTGAAAAAACCGGGGTTTCAGGTTTTTTTGTTTAATTTGTTGACGGTTTTAGGAAGAAGAATCTTAGAAATTTCCAACGAAATATATTTATATATAGATATCTTCCTATAACTGTCTTGTTAAGCATCAATAATTCATACTTTTCGGATTTTTTCACTTATTTTTTAAGTTTGAAGATGTTTTTAGCCACAATTTTATTAGAATACCCTAATGTTGGGTTTGTTTTTTAGAAAGAGTTTGCTTTTACGACTAAACCGCATATTTGTTTGTAAAAACCGGTTAACAAGTGGTTAAGATATTCATGCATTTTGAGGAACGCTACTTTCATATCCCATACTAAAAAAAGCCGAGAGAACTTTGCATTCAAACACGAAAAACTTCTAACACAGTTGTTGACTTTACATTTTCAGATCAAACACTGAGTGGAATTTTTCAACCACCGTTTAACATACCGATCATTAAATTTTTTTTTTATTTGCTACAAACACATCAGAGAATAACGGGACTTAAAAAAGAGAAGAGTAAAAAAATATGAAAATGAATATGTCTGTTTATTTTACTATCCCCTAGTAATGCGCATGGGAGTCAATTGACGTAACGCTCGCTTACTTTGGATTAATGAAATAAGTATATACGCAGTTAAACGAAATCGTTAATGATGTATACTATGAAAAGTATAAATTAGTAAGTACTGAGTGTTATAATCGACGAAATCATTACAGAAAAGGTGTCTATTGTAGTTCTGCCGAACAAGCGGGAATAATAACATTCATGGAACGATACACACGTATATAAAACATAAACATCACACAACCTCACTTACAAACGAGTTTGAGTAACACAATGTCAAAGATAAGTAGTTAAGCGACCACTCTCCTCTGCTATCGATAGGATACTGTTTTTTCTACGTTCTTTCTGTTTTTTGTTTATCTTTTCTTATTAGAAAGATGTAGCTCTTTGCTAAATTCTCAGTGTCCGCTTTATAGTTGATGCGTTGTATTGTTTGTGTGTTGAGAATATGTAGCATCTCTAGCGTTAGGCGTTTGCAGTAGTTGCTCTTACACTGAAGAACAATCACACTCTCTAAGACTGCGTAGTGGTTTTGTGTCACACAGTGTGTTGATAACGCCGTTTTTTTTGGGTCAAATTAATATTCCTTTGTTTTAGGTCACTTTTGTGTCCTGCTATCCGGGTTCTTAATTTGTTTTTCGTTGTTCCAATGTAGTATTTGTCGCAAGGTGTGTTTTCTCGTCCGCTGCATTTAATTTGGTATATTAAGTTAGATTTGTCCAAATTGCAATTTCGGTTTTTTCCTCCTCCTGTAAAGTAAAGGGTCCGCCAAATAACTTTCTTTTTGGAAAATGCTTTAAAAAAACTACTGAATATTTTCTCAAATTTGTTTTTTTATTTGAAAGTACAATCCTTCCGGTTAATAATGGAAAATAATTTCATTCAAATGGCTGCCTCGGCTGGCCATGCAGTAGACTAAACGATCGGTCCAATTTTTAAGCACATTATCGATTGTGTGCAGCTGTATTTCACCAATGGCTTCACGAATATTGTCCTTTAAAGCATCAATTGTCTCTGGCTTGTCGGCGTAACACTTATCTTTGAGGGCACCCCACAAATAATAGTCCAACGGTGTCAAATCGCAGCTCCGAGGTGGCCAAACGACATCAGCTCTGCGGCTGATAATGCGATCTTCAAAAACAGGGCGCAAAACATCGAGTGTAGCTTCGGCTGTGTGGCACGTAGCGCCATCCTATTGAAACCAAATGTTGCCAATATCCTCCTCTTCAATTTTTGTGAACCAAAATTCGTTCAACATGGCCCGATAACGATCGCCATTGACTGTAAAGGCCACTCCTTGCTCATTATCGAAGAAAATAGCCCAATTATGCCTCTGGACCAAAATCCGCACCAAACACTGACTCGTTTTGGGTGCATCGGCTTTTCAATGTATGCGTGCGGGTTTTCTGTGCCGACAATTTTGCTTGTTTACATACCCGCCAAAATCAAAATGAGCTTCATCCAAAATCCGTACGCAATTTTCGCATACATTCTGCAACATTACCATGCTTTTCAAAGTTGTGTCGCAATGTTTCCCGGACCGGCCGTGGCATAGTGGTTAGAACACGCGACTACTATGCGGGAGATCGCAGGTTCAAACCTGGCTCGTCATCTTAAAAAAAATTGTTCTTTCATTGTCGGCTCCCCTCAAATATTGTTGACAGCAACTTCGCAGTATTAAGTGTCGAGTCAATCGGCGTGTCTAGTAAGAGCTTCTCAAACAGTGACGTTCGCATTCGTCGATAAACAAGTAGGTGCCGTTAGTTGTGAATATAAAAATAGAAAGCGTGTTAACTAATTATCTGTCAAATCAGACATGAGCTAAGTGTTACCATTCACGAAATAAGCACTAGTTGAAAAAAACGTTAGATGGCGGACCCGTTATTAAAAATTAAGATACGCCTTTTTAATTTTTAGGCATTGTTATTTTTTGCTGTTTCAAATGAAAACGGGAAGTTTTGACAAAAACAATTTGTTCAAAATTGATTTTTATTGGGCTTTAAAGGTTATTTTTGATGTGAAAATTAAGATTATTTTTGTCTGTTTACAATCAATCAAAATAACAGAATTAACAAATTTTTTCTTTGTTCCATACTTTATTTTATTTATTTTATTTCGGCAAACAGTGTGGAGCAAAAGTGACACACTTCGTCACAATTTTGCATTACTTTAAATATCTTTGCATTACAAAATACATATTGTTTTTGTTAAAAATAAAGATTGAGACTTCCAAAAATTTCGATAATTATACACATTTTAAGAGGAACGCAGTAGTTCACTTTTTTAGCGAACACCTTAAAAAAAGGCCACCTTCAAAAGGTCGACAGCGTTTTGATAACGCAAGCGAATAAATAAAAAATGTTTTTTTAATATCATTATTTTAAATGTTTGGTGCTTCTTATTCAATTACTTTTTTTCAAATTAGCAATTAAAATTTATCTTTACTTATCTACAATATCCTTAATGGGTGTGTGGTCACCTAGGTTGTTTCAAAATTTCAAATGTTTGAGGATGCATTTATGAACCCATTTAAAAGATTTTTTGCATTTAGATAGTGCTTCAAAAAACATGCTTACATGTATATATTATCTCATTTATGTCAAGAGATATTTGAGTTTTTAGCTATCTCAGTATACAAGGAAATTGAGAAAATTTCTGATACTGACGCTGTTAAGGGAATGCAGCTACTCCTCGAGAACTATGCACCCAACTGGTGGATTGAAGCGAAACAGAACATCGAATCATTTGAGAACGCGAAAAAGCTTATAAAGACGACGTTTTCTCCTCCCGTACCGGATTGGAGTGTATTCGCAAATATATCTGAGGGGAAGCAACAAAGGAGCCTACGGACAACTTTATCTCCAAAAAGCGGCTATTGTTTTCGCAGCTATAAGTGTCTGTGACTAGGGTTGGACTTTCTCGTTCCTTTTGGTGAATCGTTCCTTCCTATTCCGTTCATCAAAAGGAACTAGGTCGTTCCTTCTGTTCTTTTCGTTCCTTTTGTTCTTTTCGTTCACTTATTTTCTTTCCATCACCTCGTTCACCCGTTTTTTGATATTTGTAGTTCTTTCTCAGTTCATTAAGTGAACGATTTGTAAACAAACATGTTGAAAATTATAAGAGCCGGTGAAAAATTTATGAAATATTTTTTCCTCTTGTTAAAATGGGAAGTGATAAATGGTCTGTTATAAAAAATATTAATCAATGGATTATTTACAGGATTCATAACAAAACATGGAAAATAGTTTTCAGTCAACAGAAGACTTTTTGGAATGCACTGCAAACAGGGTGAAACCGGCAATCATTGCAAGTGGCCGTGAGTACGCCAAGACTACGAAAGCTCCTCTGCTCCCCTTATGACCAGTACAGTGGAACAGGGTATTTGAGTGCAGCCCACGGACTGTGTTCTATTTTACGAATGTTGTTAGTAAGTCCTTGGTACGCACAGATCCCATGCTGAATTAAGAGACATCAAGAAATTTATTGACTTCTTTATAATGTTCCAGGTCGAAGAGGGTAACTTCCGTGAGGCTTCAGAAGATTTTAAAAGCGGTCGGGAGAAAGGCTTTGTGGCATTAAATAAAAGGAAGGAATAGAAACATCTTCAGGTCGCTCCACCAAAAGTAAAATAAATTGGAGCAATAACAAGTTTTGAATTATGTATTCGTGCACCCAAGAATATATCAAATTGGTTTTAAGAGAAAACCTCGAGGACGTTGTAAGAAAAGTTTGAAGAAAAATCAATAACAACCATTGATTTGTAAGTTGAAAAATGAGTTTCTTTAATAATGTTTTATGGATTTAGATAGTACTAAATTTGTCCCCATTAGTATTTTGATCTGCAATGTATTAAACATTTCTAATGCTGTTATAAAATGAAATACACATTTTAAATCATTAAAATATGAAAACATTGTATGTTTTTTTTATTAAATTCAGTTTGAAAAAAAATTATATCTTTTTTTAACCAATAAGTTAAAAACTAAACTAAAAGAAAAATGCATAATTCAGTCCTGCAGCAAATTAAAAATAAAAATTATAAAATTTTAAAAATTAATATATAAAAAAAAACTGAAATAAAAAAATTAAAAATTCAGTCACTACTAATTTAATAACTAAACACAAAAGTTCAAAATTCAGTCTTACTAATTTAAAAAATTATAATAAAAAATAAAAATAAAAATTCAAAATTCAATCTTATTGCAAATTAAAAAAAAAATAAAATTTTCAAACTTATTATATTAAATAACGAAACAAAAAAAATTCAGAATTCAGTCTTACTGCTAATTTTAAAAAATATAAAACAAAACTAAAATAAAAACTCAGTCTTACTGATAACATAAAAAATATAATAAAATATAGGAAACTAAAATAAATAATTCAAAATTCAGTCCTACTATTAATTGAAAAACAAAATTCGATCTTTATAAAAAATCCTAAAAAATTTACATATTATTGTGTAAAAAAACGAGACTCAACTTTTTCTGGCTTTAAAAGGGTACGTCTCTGATTTATTATCTGTCCCGTCGCAGAAAATATCCTTTCACATGGCACAGGTGTTGCCATAATGCACAACCGTTTTAAGGCATAAGTGTATACGCGCGGGTATATGCTTTTGCGTTCCTTCCACCATTCCAAAGGGTCTTTTTTTCTTTCCAGATATACCTCATCAATGTATTTGTCAAACTCCCGTATACTTGCAGCGGCATTATTGTCAGGCTGCACTGTTTTTTCAAAATCAGTATTGTATTCATTCCAAATGCTGAATGACTGACTTGTTTGAGGTTGTGCCATTTCTTCACTGCTTGTGGGGTTTGTCTCAATATTTGGCAAACTTATGGAAGAAATTTTGCTACGTAGACTACTAAGTGCACTTTCATAAGCTGAAGAACTTATGAATCCCCTTTTTTGAAACTAGGATCGAGGATTGTGCCGCATACAGAACAGATTTCTCCATATCCCCAAGTCTTTTATTTAACTCAAAACCAATCACTCTCAACATTGCGGAAATTTTTTCATTCGATGAGCTTGTTTTTGATATGAATGAAATCAAAAGGTTTCTTAAAATGGATACTTTTGAAAGTGTGACATTTTTTTCCGCAGACACTTCTATTGTCACCTCGTAGAAAGGCTTAAGAATGGGAATGGCTTCTTTTAAAACGTCCCACTCAGCCAAGGGCAGCAACAAATCTGGGCGTGAAAGAGAAAGTGTTGTAATTACAGCATCCTTCAACAAAATCACTCGTTCCAACATTTCATATGTCGAGTTCCACCTGGTGATAACATCTTGCTTTAGTTTTAAATCTGGCAAACCCATTTGCTTCTGAGTATCTTTTAACTTTAGCAAGGCTTGTGAACTTTTGCGGAAGTGTTCGACAATTTTTTTAACCTTGGCAACGGATTCGTTTATAACCCCGATTGCCGCTTGGGATATTAAGTTTAAAGTATGGGCAAAACATCCTATACCCCTCCATTGTCCTTGTCGAATGGCTGCGGTAATATTGGCTGCGTTATCACTTACTACAGCCGTTATTTTATACGAAATTTCGAAATCTTCACATATATTTTTTATAAAATTCATTAAATTATCCACAGTATGACTCCCTGGAAACTCGCCACATGTCAGTAAGTGTGAAACAAGCGCAGTATCTTCATTGATGTAATGAGCTGTAACCGCCAAATAGCTCGTATTTGTGCTTGAAGTCCATCCATCTGTCGTCAGACATACTGCTGGAGCAGAAAGAATTTTAGTTTTTATGTCCTCCAAAATTTCTGCATGTATGCTTGGTAGTAAATTTTTTGACAACGTCTGTCTTGTGGGCAATGTATAGCCAGGGCATTGCGACACTAAACTAATGAGTTTTTTAAATTCTGGTTCTTCAACAATCCTTAATGCGTGGTGTCCTTTGGCTACCATTTTTAGCACCTGTCTATCAATCTGTTCCACTTTTCTAATTGGGGGCGGTCTTCGAATGAACTGCGTGATAGGAGGTTGTGGATTTCTTAATTGTGTGCTCGTAGAGGGCATATCTGCATCTATCACAACCTCTTCCACATTGCATAATTCGGCCAACTGTGAACCGCCTGTTGAAGGTTGTCGTTGAAAGTGCAATGGCGTGAGTGGATGTTTTCTGTCCATGTGGCGCTTCAGGTTGCTGAATTTACGCTTGCTCGGTCGCGTAAATTATCAAAAGTAACTGAAAAACAGAAACGAACTTCCGTTCAAATTAAAAATGGTTGCCAACAACTTTCCGCACGCATACATATGTAACAGACAAAAAAAAAGGTTTTTCGTTAAAAAAATCGTTGAAAATAATTCACATAATTCACAGAGTCGTATTTGTCAAAAAAGAGTGTACATAATATACACATTTTTTCTTTTGATATTTGACTTAAAATACGTTAATTTGGATATTCTCGTTATATATCAGTTTAAATATTGATTTAAGTTATATACAGATAATAATATTAACAGTTTTAATTTTCGAGCTAACGAAAAAAAAACAAAATCTTTTTGCATATAAAAATTTATTTATTTCAAAAACACATAAATAATGCAATTCATGAATTATTTTTGTACTTCATTTATTTATTTTATTTGCATTCAGAAAATAAACAAAATTATTTGCACTACATGACTAAATGATAATTGAAATGTGTCATTAATTAATAATTATTTATTTATTTTTTTAATGTTGTAAATCAGCCAAAAAGGCCAACTCTTAAACATGACAGTTTTATACAAAAGCATTAAAAATATATAGAATTATAAATGAAATATGTATGTATGTGTATAACAGAATTTTCCATTTTTTATTATAATTAGCAAACATTTTATTTTAATTTCAATGTAGTAATGCATGAATAAAAAACTTGAAAAAAACATGAAAATGTTTCAAGTAAATATATACGCGATTGGATCTCCAGGTATCATATAAAACTTAAATTGAATACGAAGTTTTGCAATAAATATAAAATTATTTGTTATTATTTTGTATTTTTTTTATTTGTATTTACGAATAGTTCTATAAGAACATGATCAAAAATAGTGCTCAATTAATAAATAGTTTTTTTTGTTTGTAAAAGTTTATTTTGTATTAATAATTATACTTTTTTAATAAAACATTATATATAAACAATTCTGAGTTAGGATAAGTCGTATTTTTGTAATTTAATTTAAATCGGTCAGAAATATCATTTACATCACTTTGCCTCTAACCCTAACATTTGGCAATTGTTTTCATACCAAAATACAAAAGCAATTTGGCTGTTGTTCCTGTATAGTGATGCCACTACAACTTTATAATTGATACATCTTGGTTGAAGCATAAGAACGCTGTTGTTCTTGTGTAGTGATGCCACTACTTTATAATTGATACATCTTGGTTGAAGCATAAGAACGTAGGAACGAAAAGAGCGAAAGGAACGAAAAAAGCAAAAGGAACGAAAAGAGCGGAATAAGTGGAACTAGTTCACCCCGTTCACCTAAGTGAATCGTTCATTGGAACTAGTTCGTTTCGGAACTATACAAGCCTATCTGTGACAGAGGAATTGCAACTAAACTTACTAAATATGGAGCACCTGGAGTGCATAGAGCAAACTGCACCACTTGCAACAACAATAGTAAGGAGAGCCCACAATGTTTAACACTATGTCGTCAAAATCATTTGGCCATACATTGCCCACGGCTTACGCAGCTGTGCGAAAACTAGTGTTGCCAGCTCGATCCATAAGGGAATTCTTAAAGCGCATGGTTGTGAGTCCAAGATGTCCGAACTGGTATCACTTGGGCTGTCGGATCTGTTACCAGGTATGTCGTTGAGTCCACCATTTGCGATGTCGGCATTGGAAACAGAATTCAGAAATCAAGCTCATCTGTTTACCAATGGCAACACAAAATCGCATATTGCTTGGCGCAGATTTCCTGGAACAATCAGGCGTTGTACTGAATATGGCACAACGTTACTGGAGTTTTGGGGATGAGCCCAAAATGAAATACCCACCCACCAAACCACTAGAAATTCACGTTTTTCTTTGGATATAAAGGCACACGAGGATTCACCCACAACAAAAGCAGTTAAGGAAGTTTCGTACTTAATTAAATTTATTTAAGGCCAGAAAATCATCTCTCCACTACCATCTGTACTAGAGTCGTCAACAAAGCAGATTGATTATTCACCACGGAATACAGCAGGTATTCAGTGGCGCATTGCCAGCTGGAATTGACACTCCCATGCCACACCAGAATCTGTTGTCTTTGTCTAATCCAATGAAATCTCATCCTATGTACCCACCATCACAATTGAAACCATTGAACGACTATGCCATATCAGAGGAACAGAATACACCTGTTAATAACTCAAGGCATTTTGCCCCACCAATGAAAACTCGCTGAATGGCCCAAGTTAAGTTAAGTTCATCGGGCTGTTATCATCATCAGAGGGAGAGACTCAAGCAGATTATTATTATTACTACACTTATAACCATTCCATTCCATTTTCCATAACTGAATTATCTTAAATACCAACCCTGCTTCATTCTTTAGTTTTTTGAATATAACGCCTACTTTAACAACCATGTTTAATTATCCTTTACTACTGTTAAATGCGAGTATGTATTGTACGTATACTATTTTTAGCAACTTTGTGTGATAATTTATTTCTAGTCCTTTAAGTATACAACTCTGTATTGAAAATTGTATAAAAGCAGACCCACCTGCAAAGGAATTTTCACTCAAAAATCTGCCATCAAAGTGAATAGTACTGTGCCTAGTATAAATTTTAACGGACATCTACTTTTCTCATTGCGATTAAGAAAGCTAATAATCAGGGCAACCGGAAACATGAGGTAAAAATCGTGTTTTATGCTCATAAAATATGACCTGAAAAATGGCTAAATATGACCTTAAAATCAACAAAAACATGCTCTAAAAAATTAAAGTCACAAAATTTTTTTTCATATGAATTAGAAATATTTTTATTTAAAGCTTAAAACAGCTTAAAAATTAAAAAAAGCAATATTAATTTAAATTCAGACTTTGTAAGTATTTTTGGTAAATTTACATACACAAATGTTGAGTAAGTAAAATAAAATAGAAATAAATATTAAAGTATTATTATTTAAGGAACAATTACAAAAATTTCACATGAATTTATTTAACATTATAGTACCAAAAATATTTAACCATGTTTCCTAAGTATCACGGTGTTTTTGTATGTTAAGCATCTTATTTGAGATTGTTGTTAAAATAAACTACAAAATAATGAGATAAATTATCGAACAAAAAATTTTGTCTATTACAACGTAAAATGTGTTTGTACATTGAGAATGATCTTTCGACATCCACAGATGTAATTGGAACGAATTTAAGGGACAGTATTTCCTTTACTTCGTATTTTGATGTTTATGTTGGGGCAGATCCACACAATTCTTTACAAATACTTTTCACTTCTTCCAAGCTTACGTTTTTTTATATAATTTGATTTAATTTTTTTTTTATTAAATTTTTTTCGGAATCCGATAAATTACACTAGTTTACATACATTTTGCAGCAGAGTTGTAAATAAATTTTTTCTATAGATTTCGGCCTCCTAAACACGAATATGAGATTTAAAAATTTTTCCTCTGATTAGTTTTCATGATATGAATTTTTGAATTATTTTGCAAATAAAAAGAACTAAAAAACCTATTTTTTTGTGGAAAAATAACGGTTTTAAATTTAAAAAAAAAAATTATAAAAAATATTAATCTCAAAAATAAATCCAATTTCATAAACTGAGTATAAAGATTGGACTTCCCCGAGCAAAACAAACCATCGCACGGTGGGGTAAATTCACGATCTGGGCGGCCAAAATTCGATTTCTCAAAAACCATGTTTTTAATAATTTCCGATTGTAGGGTAAAGAGAACAAAATGCTTCACTAGATTCCATTATTTTTTCATTCCAATTTGCTTACATTCGTTTTCTACACGCTGTTAAAGTTACTTGTTGCTAATTGTGCATTTTCTATTTTGTTGTGCTCAGGTAAAGCAACAATTTTAGCAGGCTGTGGGAAGGCGTGTGTTTAGTTTAAACATTTAAGTAAAATGGAAAATAATAAAGCAAGTTAATCACCCCTATTCCCGTAGTGGTCGTCGACATCGTCGTCGTTTTTATGTCAATGTCACTTCGATTCAACATCGTCGTCACATCAATGCTATTTCGGTATTCTGTAACTACTATGAGACGACGTCGACTGGTAATCGATAACATGAAAGAAATGACAACAGCTGATGTAACATCTGTGCATCAGCTGATTTAATTTGATTTTTATTGTGTTTCATGAAAAAATATTTTTGTGCCCGAATCAAAAATATCTTATACTGGAAAGGAAAATACTTCGACTATGATCCGATGATTTTAAACTTGCCAAATAACGAGTATGTTCATCGGTGTTAAAATCGTAATTTGAGGTTATCTGTTGGCCGGCCCTCCAACTTTTTTTTAGATTCGAGAACTACTTGAGTCTTAATATAGCAGCATTTAATTACGTAATATATCCTATAGAAATAGTTCCTATCATGAAAAGTGAACTCAGTACATATGTTTCAGTCATAATTAAGTTGTCAGCAACATTGAGGTCCTTTGGACAGGGGCCTTACAACCAAGTGTAAGTGCAGCCAGTAGTTGCAAGATTCCTGTCGAAACCCTGAATGCATTAGAGAGGTGATTTGTCCACCTTGGATACAATTGGAAGTAACTGAAGATGACAAAACGGAAGCATAAACTACATTTTTTTAACAAAACAGGATTTACTGGAGTTATTGGATATGTCGATGGAACCCATATCAAAATTTTTGCTACAAATAAAGACGACCAGATTTGTAACTACAACCGCAAAGGATTCTTAAAGGCGCTCCAAAGGAATTAAATTGTTTTTCACAAATTTTCTCACATTACCCCTTAAAATTAGACAAAATCCTTGTACCTATGAGGGATTTTGTTTCTAAGCCCCTATTTGTTACTCGACATTGTTATTCTTGACGTCATTAAAGAAAACCTTTTTTTAATTTACAAAAACTAAAATTATTCCTTCAAATTGTTTCAAGTCGTTACTAACAACTGTGACGAGAGATTCAGAGTCGTTTTGATTCAACGTCGTCGTCACATTTCCTTACAGAATACCAAATTTGTGTCAATAATAACCGATAGTTATCGAAAACGACTACGAGAATACCGATTTTACAGCGTCGTCACAAGACGACGTCGTTTTGCGTCGACGACGACTACGGGAATAAGGCCGAATATTATTTAATACACTTAGCTAAATAAAATTATAATTCAAATTCATACTAGTAAAGCAGCATTGAAAAATATGGTATTTTTGTCAATTTCAATGGGTAACAAAATCGATCTATGGACAAAAAGTTATGCATCACCCCTTCAATCTGTGATTATATAATCCTCAACATCGTATTGTTCATATGAAAAAAAAAATTTTGCGGGTTTTTGCGGTTTTGTGTTTTATAGCCATTTACCTACTGCGGAAGAATGAACTATAATTTCTGCGGTTTTACTGAACCACTTTAGTTAACATACTGGATGTCCTATATCTCTATGCATTTATAGTTAGAGGGTATCCAGACGAATAAAAAGTTATAGGTAGGCCTCTAAAATGCAACCTTGTAGAGATATATGGGAAATACTCTGCTTCATAAATTTGCTTCAAATAATTTTGGCCGCCCAGATCGTGACTTTACCCCACTGTGCAGCGTTTATAGAAATTGGGTAACAAGAGGGAGAGTTACACGTTTTTTAAGAAGACACTATAAATGGTAAATTTATTGATTTTAAGCATATCACGGAAGGCTTAGAGCTAAACGTTATGTTGCATGAAAATGCCGAAAAAAGTGGAAATGCCACTGTATTCTGGGTTGATCATGCATCACAAAAATAGATATTTTTCATTTCTGCAGACTGGACCAAAAGTCTTTTTACTTTTTAAACGATGACAGTTAAAAACTGGACCAATGAGAAAAAAAACTGTTTATTTATTATAAAAGTATACAAACAGGGATTCATGCTCGAGCATTGATTATTTTGCCATTGCTGCAACCTGGAAACTTAGAGTTCATTTAAGCCTACATTTTTGAAAAATATCGTTTTTTTATAAAAATATAGGCATAAAATGCACGTCACTTTCGTCTAAAATGCCACTATAGCTTTTGCAGTCTTTACCATGAATAGAGCTGCATCCGCCACAAAAAGCAAAACATTATTCTTATTGAAGTTGACCTCCAGATTTTTGATGCCGTCTTCCCACAGTGGAGCAATTGTTGGGTAATTAGTAAGTAGTAAACATTTCACTTGCAATTTCCTTAATACACCTGCTAAAATTTTTGCCACATTTCTACCTGTTGCGTCTATAGTTTTATCGATTAAAATCCATATAAATTGATTTATTAGTTTTGCTCGTATATTGTCCACGCAGTCGTTGAATACATTTTTAAATGTTTAGTTCGAAGAACTGTTTCGGATGGCATTTGGTAGTCCGTGTATTCCTCAAATAATTTTCTTATTTTTTGGTTTCTCATTTGGTAAAGTGGAATGTTGGCAGACACAAAAGCTCGGCACAGTTTTTCTTGAAAATCATGTTCTTTTGAAAGTTTACCGGAACATTCTGGCAAAAAAAAATTTTTTGCTCTGCTTATTTTCACTTCTATGACTTAGTTGAATATGTTTGCCGCTTTCCACATGTTGTTTCACTTGAAATCTGCGATCTGTTGCAATAACTTTGCTGCAGATTTAAGAATAGAGAAATCCACCATCAGTTCGTAAGTCAGGAAACTTTTCTACAACCGCCTTTAGTTTTGCTGCTTTTGTCGGATTAGCTTTAGGCATAATGTCCAGGGTCGATGTCGGTGGTGGTTGAAAAGCACCTCTTTTTTATGTTTTGTTTACTTATTGAATAAGAAAGCGCGAAAAACAGGATTAAAAACGTTTAACATTTTATAGTTGTTTAAAATGACTATGTAAAATAACCAAAGTTGCAAAGACACTTGTTTTTACGAAGAATAAAATAATGTGAAAAACATAAAATATGCGTAAAAAGGGATATTTTTGAAAAAATATGACCTAAGAAATGTAAATTATGCTTTAAAAAAGGAGTTTTTTTTAAAGCATGCTCCTTAAACCAAAATTTGCCGAAATATGACTTTATGGGTAAAATATACCAAAATATGCTCTAACAAATAGGTCTCAAAACACTTGTAGCACCATGAAACATGTAAATACATTACCCATTTGTTAATATCTCGTTTAAAAAAACATGCTGTAGTATATTTCCGGTTGCCCTGCTAATAAAAAAGTTATTTTTTAACTTCATAAGCAAACTAACGATATAAATATCTTTACAATCAGAGATAAACTGAGTTACAACCTTAAAAATACTAAATCAACCTAGTCCAAAAATGACACAATTTTGTTTATTTTCTGAAATATCTCTTGACCTAAATAGGATAACATATAATCATGTTTTTTTTAAGGTATTTCGAAGCACTATCCAAATGCAAAAAATATTTTCAATCGGTTCATAAATGCTCTTTCCATAAACATTTTAAATTTTGAAACACCCAAGGTGACCGATCAACTTTGGAAGACCACACAGTGGCCCCCACACCCAGTAGGGAGAAAACACCTCAGCCTTAACTATTTTTTTAAAACCGAAAAGGAACCACTGTGTATCGTTAACCGCGAGTATCGTCGTCGGGAAAATAAGCTGTACATCGACGCAGTCAAGTGCGTTGAAATAGACCAAATGCGCTGGGTTAGACACGTTGTACAAATGGATGAAAATTTTCCAGCTCGAAAGATGTGGGCGGCGCTGGACGAGGTGACAGAAACTTCGTTGGATGGACAAGGTGAAAGAGCGCAAAAGACCGAAGCGCTTGGAATTCTTTTATACGTGTGGCTACTGATAGACGAGTTTCTGTTGGATCTGCCAATTAAGAAGAAGAATATCATATTGCAGTTGGCATGCTGCATACGAATCTGGCAAAGAATTTTTATCCAAAGCCTAGTGTTCGAATATCGTAATTTTTAACATATAAGAAAGAATATTTACACCATCTATTGGAAGGTCCATTGTTTAGCTTCTTTCAGTTACCATGTATTGAAAATAGGTGCTCGATATAATGAAGTTAGGGGTTTTCACAATAGACAGTATCATCGAATTTGTGTAACGGCAGGTATAAATTCTATAAATATTGTCTTACAATAAAGTCCAGCTTTTGTAAATACAGATATATATTTACCTGGTAGAAGAATGATCCCGAACGTCCAGAAAAGTTCCAACCAACAGAGTATTTTCTCTCGGTATTTGGTTGGTTGAAATTCGCCGAGGTACGGAAATACAATTCCCATTGTGCCAGCTATACTGTAAAGAGATAATAAAAATGTTTGGTTTAACAAATTGAAGAATACGTACAAATTGTATTCCAGATAAGAGACATTCAGTTAGTATTCGAGTCCAGAATTTTCTCGTATTTGTGATTTTTCAAGATTTGGGGACCTGACAGAATTTCCGCTTTAATGATAATATAACAAATATAAGAAGTGGGAACATGGTCATTATGTATAGCAGCCCTACACAATAAGCGGCCCTGCCAGATCATTTTGTGCGGCCGGCGAAAGTTTTTGGAAATTATGTAAATAAGTCCTTTTATGAAATACATACAATTTTCTGAGTAATGTCATACTTAAACACTTCTGTCAAATATAAGAAACAGACACAACTCTCACTTTTAAAAATAGTGTTATAAATTTGAATTTCATTAGCGGTCTGGTGCATACACACATATACGCCCAGAATAAAGTAGGCGTTAAAATTAGATCGTTGAATAGAAATACTACTATGTATATTTGCTTTAGAAAAAAGTTTCACGTAATTATTATATTTATTGTAAGCCTTATTGATGGATGTTGAAAGTTACGATGACACCATGTACAGTAGGGTGGGTCGATAAAAAAAGTTGTGCCGGTCACCCCCTAGAATAAAAGATAATTTAAGAACGAATTCAAAAAAAAAATTTATTTTTTTTTGCCACGCCCCTTGACCCCGCGCATTGGGTTTTTTGTTTCCTGTGTCTCCATTTATAGTCCGATCGTAATGTGTGACATATCAATGTTTTTGGACTGACAACAGCTACATTTTCTTCTCTGATCACTTTTGACTCCTACGTCAAGTTCTAGAAGTTTCTACCGGAATCTCAGTTTTTACCTCCCTAAGTAAAATTTTTTTTGCAACGATCAAAAAGTTTTTTAAATTCCATGATATTTTCTCTTTTACAGTATATATTATTATTCATAAACAAAAAAGTTACAGAGGCTTAAAAAAATCAATTTGACGTCGCTAAAGGCCAAAGCTCATTGTTTACAAATGTTGGCGTGGTCGTATTTTGTTTTTTAAACCTCTGTAACTTTTTTGTTTATGAATAAAAATATATACGGTAAAAGAGAATATATCATGGAATTTAAAAAACTTTTTGATCGTTGCAAAAAAAATTTGACTTAGGGGGGTAAAAACCGAGATTCCGGTAGAAACTTCTAGAACTTGACGTCGGAGTCAAAAGTGATCAGAGAAGAAAATGTAGCTGTTGTCAGTCCAAAAACATTGATATGTCACACATTACAATCGGACTATAAATGGAGACACAGGAAACAAAAAACCCAATGCGCGGGGTCAAGGGGCGTGGCAAAAAAAAATAAAATTTTTTTTTGAATTCGTTTTTAAATTATCTTTCATTCTAGGGGGTGACCGGCAAAACTTTTTTTATTTGTATGAAGTGCGACCCACCTTAATGTACAGGGTGGCTCAGAAAGACCGAAGTGATGTGAATTCCTTATAACTTTTTTATTATAATTTTTTTTTCTTTTCTTTCAGTATTTTGTAAAGAAGACTTGGTCAATTTATAATGGAGCAATACACAACTGAACAACGTGTCCAAATCGTTGAAATTTACTTTTCAAATCAACCGTCCATTGTGTTGACTCAGCATACCGTCGTCAATTTAATGTACGGGTTGCACCCTCTCAGTCAACAATAAACCGTCTGGTTGCAAATTTTCGGCAACAAGGAACAGTAAGGAACCTTCCTGTTTCCGGCAGACTACGAACTGTCCACACGTTTGATGGTACAGGAGAGTATTCGGGAGGATCCAGAAACATCAACCAGGAGACGTTCGACACAACTTGGCCTCTCAAGAGGGTCGGTGCAGCGAATTTTGCATATCATAAGAATGTTTCCATACAAAATTCAACTTGTGCAAGAATTGAAACCTACAGATTACCAGCAACGACTTGACTATGCAATTTATTTCCAGCAAAAAGCACAAGAGAATCCTAATTTTATTCATAACTTAGTTATGAGTGACGAAGCCCATTTCCAAATTAATGGGTTCGTTAACAAGCAAAACTGTAGGATATGGGCTACGGCAAACCCGAGAGTACTTCATTAACGACAATTACACCCAGTTAAGTGTACTGTTTGGTGCGGTGTTTCTTCAGAAAGGATCATTGGCCCATACGAGGTGTCGCCATTTCCATCAATGGTGATCGATATCGGGCCATGTTGGAAAATTTTGTAAGGCCAGCCGTGAAAAACCATCCGCAAATATGGTTCCAACAAGATGGAGCCACAGCGCACAATGCGAGGGCCACAATGGCTCTTTTACGCGACATCTTTGGTGAAAGAATAATTTCGCGTAGAAGCAATTTTAATTGGCCTCCGCGATCCCTGGATTTAACCGCTCCAGACTGTTTCCTTTGGGGTTATTTAAAAGGGAAAGTTTATGTTAATAAGCCTAGGACTATTGAGGAATTAAAAACAAATATTCGAGACGAAATTAACAACATAACACCGGAAGTTTTGCGAAAGGTCATGGAAAATGTGTTGGAAAGAGCACATTTGTGCGAAACAGAAAATGGCCACCACTTGCGGGATATCATTTTTAATAACTAATCTAAAAATATTCCCTATAAATTTACTGTATTTAAAAAACAAAAAATTAAAAAAATATGTCTTAAATAAAAAGTTATAAGTAATTCACACCACTTCGGTCTTTCTGGGCCACCCTGTATTTACATAATAATTCGGTTGGGTGTCATCGTAACTGTTAAACATAGAAAAAATCTGCAACACAAAATATGTTGCAGCCTTAACTGGACGCACATTAACTTCTTTATCATTCCTAGCAACAAAAATGTTAAACTACCATTCTTATTTTACAATTTATGTGAATAAAACCGAAATCGTAAAACGACATTTTCATGCAAAACAACAATAATTTGAAACTGATTATCAAAATAGATAACAGATTCGCCCTGATATAATCTTATCATTAATAGTAATGTATGAACCTTCGAAATAGTTGCTGGAAAACTATTTAACTCAGTAGGAGAAATGTTTAGGAGCATTTTTTTTTGCATATAGTGGGCTTTGAAAAGAATATGGCACCATTACATCATTCTGTAATTGTAAAGCTGCCATTACACGACGTGTATTTTACATGTGACATGTCACTTTTTCAGTGTAAAATTTATACATGTAGTATGACCCCTTTCAAGCACTGCTTGTGTAAAACAAGGTGTTGGATAACATATGTATACATTATGTCATACACATCAGTGATCAGTTGTTTTTGACAAAACAACAAAGCGTTTGGTGGCAAAAATTAAAAAAGAGTAAGTATATTATTTCAAATCGTATATAGAACAATTATGAGTATTTTCCATAATTTTTTTAAATAGATTGAACTAATAAAGCTGTTTTTGGCGATGGTGAGACATAACAAAATCGGCTGTTAATGACAACACATGTATACATTACATAAGCACGCTTGAACGCAAAAACTACACTCAAAAAAAATGTGAAATAAATTTAAGTTGAATTGAACTAGAATTGAGTTAAAGAGTCTTCATATGGCACCAAGTAACTCAATACTCAAATTGAGTTTGCAAATTTCTTTATATCAGTAAAATATATAATATACTAGCTAAGGTAACGCCTTCATATAATAGAAAAACACAGATAGTTTTAATCTGATTTACTTGAATTTAATCGAAATATGTGAAGAGCGATCTGATATACAATGTTTTTCGATTTGTTTCCGACAAACAGACGACGCACAGCTAACCGTGTGAAAAGCAGGGAAATTCAAGTTGATTCCACAAATTTCCAATGATTGGCCTTACGATTTATTGATTGTAATCGCATATACCAATCGAATGGGGAGTTGAATTCGCTTGAATTGGAAGGGAAGACCGGTTGGAATAATAGGAATTCGAGGGATAAGCACTTCCTCTCCTTTGAATTTGCCCTTTGATCTTCGCTTTAATTACAATTTCGGATGATTTAGATTCCGCAAAATGATCATGGTCGATCCCACCTTCAGCTGCAAATTATGCGTCAAAGTTTCTAGCACATCTAGAGAGTTCAAAAATTCTGTCGAATAGTTGGTTGCCTCATTCTCGTTAAATCAAATCAAAAATTATTCATCGTTTGGTCATCTGCCTCCAAAGTTCGTTTATGCGCCATCGTGCATTCATTCCAATTAATGATTTAGCATTCTCGCAACAATTTCGCTACACGTTGGCTTGTCAACCGTGAGAAGAAAGCGGAATGTGCAGTTCAACCGCCTTTCAACAATATGGAAGCAATACCAGAGGATGCAACAGCTAACTCAATTGCGATCTTGACCGAATTGTTGCCAGAATCAATGAAATTACGAATGTCTTGCCTGTCCCACCGGGATCATCGAGAAAGTAAATGTCTTCCGTTCCATCGTCAACAACCTTTATCAGCGAATCGTACACGTTCGTTTGCTCGGCATTTAAGGGCGGCACATTTGTATGGACTCTTTTCAGCTCAACTCGATCAAAGTCTTGCAATTCGCGATTGAATGCATCATGCATCGAACGATGTGGCGCTGGTATTCCAAATTTCGACAGTAGACTGCCGCACATTAGCACACACATTTCTTTGATCAGAAGATAATTTCAAGATCGGAATTGGATATTGTCGTGCGAACTCTGTGCAAATGTCGTCAGCCATCTCGTTCTTTAATTTGTCCCACAATGCGCTCGGGTTCGGCAGATGAAACGTGGCTATGATGATCGCAAACAATGTACGAATTTGATGCGCTGGATCAAAAAGAGTTGTTGTCGAGATTCTCGAAGTGTGGCGACTGATTGAAACTAATGAAATTGAGACGCTCCGTTTCGACCTTGACGTTCATGTCAACGCAGTACTGTTGAAGTAATTGGCGATATCTTAACAGATGATTGTCAACATCTTGTGAGCTACAAATTCAAACTTTTGAATTTTTCCACATTTTTCAACAAAAATTTTCCATTTTTCTATTCGAAGAGCCATTCTGTAACAATTGCACACAAAATTCCATACAAAAAGGCAATTTTCGATTTTTCCAATTTTCCGGAAGATTTTTCCAAAATTTTCTTTCACATAAACCTTCTCCTGGCAAAAACGAACAACTGAAAAAAAGTTTGAGCAAAATCGGCCCAGCCGTTCTCAATTGATGAATTACTATACATTTTTGCCACCATTTTTATATATATAGATTTCCTTGTTTTGAGTCAAAAGTAGTAAATTGGTATTGATGTACGTAAAACAGAGTAAGGAGCCAAGTATTACAGTTACTCAGATTGAATTCATCTCGTACTTAATTTCTGCAAAGTTGTAACTACATCCAAATATTTGGAATATAACTAAGTAAAATTTGCTGAATGTAAGTCCGCATATATTATAAAAATGTATAATGTGCCAACAAACTAAACAGATCTAAAGAAGCCACTCTTATTACCAAATTCTGGGTCTCCAGGCGGTTTTTAATTTTTGGAGTTACAGAACTAAATTTATTTTGTTTTATTTTGAGTAACTTGTAAGTCCTATCTGCGTCCTTTTTTTGGACCCGTTATCTTTTCGAAGCCGTCCGGGGACACCGAATTTTGGGAGTAAGTATGGCTTCATTGGATCAGTTTATCCCAATTTTCACACGTAAAACAAAAAAAATAATGGCAGCGCTAAATTTGTGAGACGAATACTTTCCCACACTTGGGCCCATACCCAACGGTCCCTAGGCGAACCCCTTTTTTGGAACATGAGGGTCCATATGTCCGATCTGAAAAGAAATTGGTTTTTGAAACACTCACATTTTGCTCGATTTTCCCGGCCATAGTGTTATGCATTTCACCCAATAATTGTGTTTTTATATACTTTTAACCAAAATTTTCTATCGTAATTATTTCTTAAACAAGATCTAACCCAAAAAAAATTGTCAGCAAATATTTGGATTTATATGTCTAGGGATATAAATACTACATATGAAAACTAAATGCCTTACATCAATGAATATTTTTAAAGCATTTTCATCACAAACCTACTGTTGACATACAAATTTCATAGAATAAAATGATTAAAAATATACTTATTTGGCGATATATCAATTTTAAAAATGGAGCATTGGTTGGAAATGGTGTCATTAGAAAGTAGACATAATATGTATTTAAATGGAATGAGTTTAGATGCATTAGTCTTTCCTATATGTAAAGTAAAAAACCCGTCTTTAACGTCTGATATCTCCGGAATGGATAGAGATATTATATACTTTTTTGTAGATTTTGACCTGATATAAGCAAAATTGTTAAAATATATGGTGGTCTACAATAATATATATCGCAATACAATTTCAAAATTTTTGAATTTTTTTTAAAAATGCCCCCATATCATCAAATATCTCGATATCTATAGGAGATATGGTAAGTCCAAACATATACTTTTATAGGTCGTTACTTCGCCTATTTAACGGCATATTACTAGTTCATCTTTCTACACCAACAACAACAATCCAGCGACTTAATTGAACACAAAATCGAACTTTATATATTAGTGGCTTTTTAAGCTTTTCACAATTTGTTAGGAATCCTACTGATGAGACCCTTGGCGGAGGTCGAAAGCGCTATAGGAATGCCATATAGGCCTACACGGCGGTTAGGGTACATTAGTATGTTGTTGTAGTTTATTTTCAATATATGTGGAATACAGCATATTGTTGAAGCACCAAACTTCCAAGAGTGCATAGGGGTTGCAAAATTTCTTTAATAATAATAACTTTAATTCTATTTTCAGGTTCTGTTTATATATCTTTTTCAGGTACACACTACGGATTATTTGTAAGTATATTACACACTTATATATTGGAAATAAGTAACCTCCTGCTGAGTTATTAGCCGGAGTTGGGGAAATTTTAAAGGCGATACTAGTCATTATTGGCTACCGGCTATGTCCACGAAAATTCCTACAAGTTGTGGGTTGACTACTCCACATCTTGGGCATGACAGATTAGTACAGGGCCCTAGGTTATTAACTCTATATTATAAAAATCAAGCGTAAAGCGACTCATTTCGTGTTGCGGAGGATGTTGCAAGATCTTTCTTAATGTACAAAAATATTTTACGTTGTAATCGATAAATTTTTTTGTACAAAAACTGATCTTAATATTTTGTAGTTTATTGCAATAACAATCTTAATTAAAAAGCATACAAAAAACGCCGTCATAATTAGGGGGAAAAAAAGTTTAGGATATTTTTTATTTTCATGTTTAATGAATTCAAGGCGATTTTAATCAGCTTCTTCGCCATAAATTTTATATCGCAACATATAGAGGTGTTAAGAAACGTTAGCCATACAATATTTCAAAAGTTTCTAAAGCAGTATGTTACGTGTTATGCCAACCAATTTGTAGCTGTGGACTCTAAAGCAACAGATTTGTTGTTGAGGGATCCATAAATTCATATTCACAAATTTTATGAATTTTTTTAGTAAATTTTAAATTTTAATTAAATATTAAAATTTATTTTAATTAATGCCTATAATGTAATTTGTCGATAACAATGCAATTTCTGTGTGATTTTGGGATGAATTGACTACCAGCCAATGTACCCTTAAATTGCATGTTAAAAATAATGTAAAATATGTACCCAATTAGGCAAGTTCACCCAACAGTCCTTAGAACTTACAAGAGGGCGTAACTAGAATCAAAAAAAGTTATAATCTTTAACAACAAATAGACGAAAGCCTACGATATTGATGATTTTATAGAAAAAATATTGGACAAAATTAAGTGGAGGATGTGAACAAAAAGGTTAGTAATTTTAACAAAAATTTAAGATAATGTCAAATATTTTATGGTGTTTGGATAAATATAAACTACTAAATTGGAATAATATATTTAAGTTGAAATAATGCTTCAAATACGGTTTTTAAAAATGTTTTTTAACGGGTCAATTTATTCTAGGAGAGCCCTGACTAAAAAATAAATATCATAAAATTAAGATTGAAAGAGATAAGTAATGAGATGCAATTGTATACTGCTTTTTATATTATTTTACTTACTCAATATTTGTGTATGGAAATTTACCACAAATACTTGCTGAATTAATAATAACATTGTTTTGATTTAAACGTTATTGGCTTTTTTAATGTTTAAGCTGTTTTTTGACATTAAATACAAATATTTAAAAACCTAATGAAACATTTTTTGTGCCAAATTGTTTAGTAAATATTTTTATTGCTTTTTAGGGCATATTTTAAGCGAAAAAATAAGATTTTAGTGCATATTTCCGATTGCTCTGTATATCAAGTTTTATTATCCCTAAAAGAATCTTCTGGTTTATGCTATATTGTTGCTAGCAAGTAAAATCAATATTGTAGCAAGCATTGAGCTTAATTCTACAAACATGACACAAGCTTAAACTGTTTGCTGGGCTAATATACAAAACATTTTCGATTTTTTTAATCTAGTTTATCAAATTTTTGAGTAAGTTAGTTGGGGTATGTACACTTACTTGAATCCGTTAAAGAACCTCATAGACAGGAACAATAAGTAGTACGGTGCAACAGATGACAGAAGTCCGCAAACACCATCTGCTAATAGAGTTGCGATGAGAACTATCTTGCGTCCCTTAGTATCAGCTAGACAACCCCAGAAATATGAGCCAATTAACATGCCGAGCATATGAGCAGCAGTCAGCCATCCTTTGTCTTCTGATGTCATTTGAAAGTCGCATGTCGCCGAAGGAAGAACAAAGGACAAAATTGTCACACCAATGGCTGTATTCAAGTAAATGAGACCGCATACCGCTAACAAGAGCAAATGAAATTTGCCAAAGCCAGTCAAAAGTAGAGCATTCTCGTAATCACTAGATAGGTTTTCCAGAAAATCTAGACCTTAAAAGAAATAAAGTAGTAAAGAACATGCAAAGTTTAAACAAATATTGTTACATTGTTAAATACATATGTACAGTAGGTAACAGATACAAAAAACTTAAAAAATACTACAATATTTTTTCTTATATCCGATTTTTTCTTATAAGGAATTATTGTTTTGTTTCTTATACAAAAATGTTACATAACAGTTATATTTTATCGAGAAACGAAAAAGTTATATTTGTTAGTTTTAAAATCTGTATTACCTATTTAAATTTTGTTTTCGTTGTTATTGTATTAAATTTCTTTTTTGTCACCTCGTGGAAAACTAAGAAAAAAATAAAACTATGAATTAAAAAATATGTTACTCCTTTTTTGAAAAAATATGTTCAGTGTTGCCTTCAACAAAACATATTTTCTTATAGGAACTATTTTTCACATGCGTTACTGATCTTCGGTGTTTAGCAAATATTTCTTTTATCAGTTTGTTTCTTACAAAAGTTTTTCATATACAAAAAATTTTTGCTACTAAGCCTTATAAAAAATACATAATGTTTTGATAAATCATTCTTATATACGGTTTTTTCATATAAGAGGTGATCTTATATCCATTACATACTGTATATGTTTTTATGTAAAAACGTTAATCACATATCATGTGGTTATTTGCTCGTATATTTATAGCCTTCATCATATCGAGCTGAAATATGGAATGCAAACTTCTATCCTCAAAGTTAGATGAGATCGATCGAGCAAAAAATACTTCCACCTCCCAGACAAATCCCTCTTTTTGGTGGTGTCCGTCTAGCTTTGTTTGCAAGCTCACCTACACTAAGCGGAGGTTGAGTATTAGGATGAGACTGATCGGCCAAAAACTAATCTCACCTCCCATACAAACTATCCATTTTTGGGGTCTGTCCCAGCGATTACAGCCGAATTCTAAGAGATATATAGCTGACATTTTGTACTCAAGATTCTGTTCTCTAAGCGGAGGCTAGTTTCTAAGATGAGCAAGGTCGGTCAAAAACAACTCCCACCTTTTTTTTAAATTTAATTTTTTGAAAACTGATAGTTAATCACCTTACTAGTTTTTTTAAACCATCACCCTTAGGGATGAGGGTATATATCATTTGATACGAAAAAAAAGTGTAACGCATTAAAGGAGACGAGTTAGACCCCAAGTATCTTAAGACCAAATTCGTTTCAGGACTTTTTAAGACGATTGAGCTATGTCCGTCTGTCTGGCTGGCTTAATGGCTGGTCAGCAGGATAACTCGAGGAAACCTTAACGGATCGGTATGAAAATTTCCCAGTATTAATATTTTTCAAAACGAACTTATGGGATTGTAAATGGGCAGAATAGCCCCACCCCTTCTGGAACCTTCCAAACAAAATTACCTATTTTTAATTAATATTCCTTTCATAACTTCCAAACAGCTGACCGGAGGATATTTAAATTTGGTCAGTTAATTTATCTTGCAAAAGTAGACAAACCCTAAGAAAACCGAAACCTTTGTCATACCCCTTCTGGTACCTCCCATACAAATGACCTAGTTGACCATTATAGTTTTACATAAATATCTTTTTTGTAAGTAAACTTAATTTACTCAAACTTTGAGTATGATGTTCGCTTATGAAAATAGGACTCAGGAAGGAATATGGACTATATCGGTTTACGCCTTCTGGTACCTCCCATACAAAATTACCTATTTTAGGAAAATTAATATTTCTCCTATAACTTCCAAACGGACTCTTGGGGGGTAATGAAAATTGGTCGATTAATTTATGTTATTATAGGAGGCAAAACCCCAGAAAACCTAACTATTTGGCACACCCCTTCTGGTACCTCCCATACAAATGACCGAACTCACCCCCATAGTCTTACAAACATATCTTTTTTCTAAGTACACTGAATTCAGTCAAATTATGAGTAATTTGTACGCTTATGAAAATATGAATCAGGAGTGAATATGGACTATATCGGGTCACCCCTTCTGGTACCTCCCATACAAAATGACCTATTTTTGGAAAATTAATAATTCTTCCATAACTTCCAAACGGACATTTGAGGGGTAATGAAAATTAGTCGTTTAATTTATATTGTGATAGGAGGCGAAACCTCAGAAAACCTAACTATTTGACACACCCCTTCTGGTACCTCCCATACAAAGGACAGAACTCACCCCATAGTCTTACATACATAACATTTTTTGTAAGTGCACTGAATTCAGTCAAATAATTCGTAAGTTGTGCGTATGAAAATTTGTGTCAGGAATGATTAAGGACTGTATCGGTTTACCCCCTTTGATACCCCCTATCAAAATTAAATTTTTTTGAAAAATTAATATTTCTCACATAAATTCCAAACCGGCATCTATACCCCCTACACAAATAAGTAAAGTTTTGGACGATTTTGCACCACAAGCAGGGGAAAAATTATACATAAGTAATTTTATTTGAATTAAAAATCTATTCATTTCAATAACTCAAGACTTCAACAATATTTTATATTGGGTTATGGTATTTATCAGTCAGTTTACCTGACTGAAATTTCTGTACTGGTTTTATAATATATTATATATATACTAGTGGGCCGGGCAATGCTTCGCTGTTGCATATTAACTTGTAATATATTTCAAATTTAGGTCTACAAAGTACTTTAAAACGGTACTTAAGCTCGACAATAATATGTTGAGTTTATTTACTTATGTAACTAATTTCAAGTAACTCCTTAACATGGAAGTTAACTAATTAAGTTTTATTGTTTTAAATTCTAAATATGATAGGCTCTATGACGATAGTAAAAAGTTCATCATCAAAGTCATGTCTATAGTTTCAACATGTAGATTAAGTTTTGTCTGCATGTAGGGAGAAAAAACACTTCTTTCACAAATCGGAAATAGAAATTCATCTAAAGATCAAAATTAAATTTTTATATTTATCTGTAGTAGCGGGAACCGTCTGTATACTAACTATGTCTTTGGGCGTAAAAATTACTTTTGTTATGCCTTCTCCTCCTATTGACCACAAATGAAAATTTCGTTTGAAGCTTAATGCCTTTAGCCATAATAACCTCCTTTGCCATGTCTTCTTCTCATACGGACCAAGAATATACCCGAATACTCTCTATATATTGAAATCGTATCACCATTTTTTGAGATAATTCGGTCACCAACGTTTGGCTTAACAAAGTGATGATCTCACGCGCTACATGGCATATGACGCCGCACTGTGGCTAAAATTTTGATTTCATTGGCCAAAAGTCTTATTTTTTACGCCGTTTTGTATCTAATATATCCAGATTAAGGTAGCCAACAAATTAGGTTAAACAATTGATAATTGTGGGCGTAGCATGCTGTCAAACTCAACTGTTTTTTTTATTTCATTTTTATTTTTTTTGTTTTTTCCTCAGAAATAAATGGTTACTACTCGCAAGCTATCATCGATAATTGGCTTATAATGTTGGTAGTCTTTAGTTGTTGTAAGTGGTCACAGCTCTAGCGTTTGATATTAGGGTCATTATGAAATTTTTATGAAACTACTGCGGTCTTTTTTATAATGTTGGTAGTCTTTAGTTGTTGTAAGTGGTCACAGCTCTAGCGTTTGATATTAGGGTCATTATGAAATTTTTATGAAACTACTATATTTTTCTCAAATTTAAACTTTAGTGGAATAGAACTTCTGAGAACAAAAGGGAACAAGAAACGTATACCACCCAGAGAAAGGTGAAAGTGTCCTCTTTAACCGTATATATACTTTTGTAGAACCGGTTGAACACTTTTTTCATTTCAATGAAATTACTCTAAAAAAAATCAAATTACGCCCTATAAGTAGCCCAATAAGTACTCGTATACATAATTCGTGTAAACCTTAACGGATCGATATGAAAATTTACCAGTATAAATATATTTCAAAATGAACTTATGGGAATGTAAATGAGCAGAATATTTGATTTTGGTCAGTTTATTTATATTGCAAAATTTGACAAACCCTAAGAAAAGCGAAGCCACACCCCTTCTGGTACCTTCCATACAAATGACCGAATTGACCCTCATAGTTTTGCATACATATCTTTTTGGTTAGCAAAGTGAATTCACTCAAATTTTGCGTATGATGTACGCTAATGATTATCGACCTCAGGAATGAGTATGGACAATATCGGTTGACGCTTTCTGGTACCTCCCATACAAAATGACCTATTTTTGGACAATTGATATTTCTCCCATAACTTCCATACGGACACTTGGGGGGTAATGAAAATTGGTCGGTTCATTTATATTGTGATAGAAGGCCAAACCTCAGTAAACCTAACTATTTTACACACCCCTTCTGGTACCTCCCATACAAATGGCCGAACTCACCCCTATAGTCTTACATACATATAATTTTTGTAAGTACACTGAATCCAGGCAAATTTTGCGTAAGTTATACGGTTATGAAAATTTGGAAAATAAGAAATCATCCCTTCTGTGCCTCCCATACAAAATAACCTTTTCTGAAAAATTTATATTTCTCCCATAACTTCCAAACCGGCACCTTGGGGATAATTTTAATTTGGTCAGTTAATTTATCTTGTAATAGGCGGCAAAACCTCAGAAACACTAACTATTTGACACATCCCTTCTGGTATCTCC
The DNA here is from genome assembly GCA_964034835.1 of Muscina levida. Taxonomy (NCBI): domain Eukaryota; kingdom Metazoa; phylum Arthropoda; class Insecta; order Diptera; family Muscidae; genus Muscina; species Muscina levida. Next base: position 72,164,229 of record OZ035880.1, read on the forward strand.
CATATAGATAACCGATATTTTCCCTTTTACATACATAGCATTTTTGTATGTACACTGAATTCAGACAAATTTTGCCAAGGTGAGCGTAAACTGCCCCTAATTGTACCTCCTCCAAATAAGTTAATTTTTTTACGTTTTTGCTTCACAAGCAGACAATAAATAGTAAATGAGCAACTTTATTTTAATTAAAAATCTATTAATTTCAATATTTCAAGACTTAAACAATATCTTATACTGAGTGATGGTATTTATTAGTCAGCTTACCTGACTGAAAAATATTTAAGTACGAAAAACATAGTATTAATATAAAGGAATAATAAACACAAACTACCACGGTTTCAAATCCTATAAAAATCTGTTGCAGTTTTTATTTTTAAAATGTTTGTTTTTCAAATTTTTCTGTATTAATAGCAAGATTTTTAGATAATATTATTAACGTTTTATTTTTAGTGTAAATATTCTTTGAGTGTAAACAAATTTGTAAATTTGACAGCAAAAAATTTTTCATTTTTCTGTAATAATAGAAAAATGATTTTACTATTTTTTTTTTGAGTGTATAATTTTTTAGAGTGTAACATTAAAAAAATTCCACTAATACAAAAAATTTTTACAATTTTTATTAAGTTCCAAATATAAAATTTGTTAATGAATAAAAAAATAATAAACCCATATTTCACTCTAAAAGTTAAAAAAAAATCAAAAGTTCAACTTTGACCCAGAATTCCTTAAAAAGTCCAGAATCAATTTAAATGTAATTAAAACGGAGTCAAGCTGAACTAAATATCTATCCATTAAAAAATTACTTCAATATTTTGATCGGTTCAAAAGGTACAGAATTTTGGCCAATGAAAAACGATTTTCTGCCACTGTGCGCCGTCGTGTTGGTACCATTTCTCCTTTAAGTAATGTGCAATGAAATGATAAATAAAAAAAATCAATTGATCGTCCACTTGCTCTAGTTCTTCTACCAGTTGGATTTTATATGAATGTAGACCAAGATCTTTCCTCAGCGAGTTGCTGAGAACGGCGGTTCGATAAATCGGTTCGATAAATTAGAGTCCCCTGTCACACTTACGTCTGCAGCGTCGATGGCTTCTATTAACTGCTCAGATGGATGATTATATGCATCCTAAACTTCACAAAGGGCTCCATAAGTCTGGCGAACAGAACGCGCATTTTATCTATAGGATTTATTGATGATTCGCTCTTCTGAAAAGTAGAGCGACTTGGTAATCGTATACCAATATCGGAATCTACGATGAAATCTTAGAAAATTTCACTAAGAAACAATATGTATAAAATCAATTCCTAGTTCGCGCTGAGAAGCATAACGATTTCAGGTAGACATAATTTTTTAACAATGAGCAACTATTGAAACCTTCAGACCTATGGGCCCCGGCACTAATTTTTACCTACTACTCCGATGATTGGAGACCAAGACGAAGAGAATGGTATATTTTTGACATTGTTTTCTGTATGCCAACACTCAGAGGCCATAACTTTTAAACCAATACTTAGATTTGCTTCTGTAATACTACTTTTAGTTTGTTGGGAAGTTAGTTTTACACAGAAGTTTTCGGTTTGTGCTCATTTAAAAACAAAAAATCTCTTTCTGAAATCTTCCTGCTTTCCAATGCGAGCTAGGAATTGATTTTAGAAAATAAATTTTATTGGTGAAATTTTCTAACAATTCATCGTAGATTCCGATTTTTGTTACGATTTTCGGGAATAAAACCAGTACAGAAATTTCAGTCAGATAAACTGACTGATAAATACCATCACACACTATTAGATATTGTTTAAGTCTTGAGTTATTGAAATTAACCGATTTGTAATTAAAACCAGTTAGAAAGTTTCAGTCGGGCAACCCGACTTACATATACCCTTACCCTCAGTAAAACAAAAAATTTTCTATTATAAGGCGGAGTGGTACATTTGTATGGGAGGTACGAGAAAGGGTGTGTCTAGACTTCCAAATTTTTCTCCAAAACTTTGTCCTATTATAACATAACAAAATTCAGAATTTGGGCACGATCGTGTCGAGTGTATTGATATTATTACCCTATTTCTAAAGTGGGCGGAGTGGTACATTTGTATGGGAGGTACCAGAAGGGGCGGGGCCATGTAGCCCATTTGCAATACCGTAAGTAGTTTTGAGGAAATAATAACCCGTGCAAAATTTCAAAACATTTGGTTACGTCTTTCGAAAGTTATCGTGCGAATTAGCCGGACAGCCAGACAGACGGACAGACAGATAGACAGACGGACATGGCTCAAACGATTTAAAAAGTCATGAATCGAATTTGGTTCAAAGAAACCTAGGGTCTAAAGTGACTCCTTCTATGTGTTACACTTTTGGGTCGTATCAAATGATATATACCCTCATCCCTAAGGGTGATGGTAAAAAAATTGGCCCACTATACTATTCATATCTCTGGGCGAACTGCAATTTACTGTGGAATTTTGACAGTTATAACCACTTATTTTAACAGGGGTGTAGCAGAGCCTACCCCCACTCTTACTGTAATTCAGAGTGCAAAAAATTGGCCCACCTTACTTTTCATATCTCTAGACGAACTGGAATATACTGTGGAATTTTGACAGTTATAGACTTCGTCCTGCCTAAAGAAATACTTAAATGTAACTTTTTTGTGTGGAATATATCTTCGGGTTCGTTAGTTTCTTTTGATATACTCATCGAAATTTAACAAAAAATTTTGATAATAATATTTTTTTTTAATGACAGAAATTTTTTTGCAATACTTTTAATAATACAACGTTTATGTTGAGAACCAAAGAAGTGTAAATATGTTAATCAGTGGGTATTTCTAAACGTGAACAAGCGACATAAAACAGTTCAAGCGAAAAAGATGGATTTTTTAAATTCAAGCCCCAAACTTGAATAGACTATGCCTCAGCTTTATTGATTGTCATCGCAAAGTTTAACCCAACTGCAAACTGTAATCATTTGAATTAAACGGCAAATTCGTGGGCATCATTGGAATACATAGTAGCAATACATTGCACAGTGGTTCCTTTTTGTTTTTTTTGGAATTAATTCTGTAACTTTTGAACGGATAATGGTATCTTGATGAAATTTAAAATAGTTAAAGCTGAGGTGTTTTTGAGATGATTTGGAAATATTCGGCTCCATAGGGGGTGTGGGGGCCACTGTGTGGCCCTCCAAAGTTGGTCACCTCGGGTGTTTCAAAATTTCAAATGCTTGAGGAATATGCATTTATGAACCGATTTAAAAGGTTATTTGCATTTTGATAGTGCTTCGAAAAACCTTCAAAAAACATGCTTACATGCACATGATATCACATTTAGATCAAGAGATATTTGAGAAACTAAAAAAAATTGTGTCATTTGAAATTTATATCGTTAGTAAGCTTATGAAATTCTGAATGAAACTGCTGAAAAAATAATGCAAATATTTTGTTCCAATCAAAAGTTATAAGCATCGCAAGTAATAGTTTCCAAAAAAGGCCTATTTTTACTGTTTTTGTGCAAAAAGCCGACTATATATCGTTTCGTTTCGTTTGTAAAAAAAAAATTCTTCGGGGTGGTGGCAATTTTTTTATTATTTCTTATAGAAATGTTCATTCAGATGCATTTAATGCTAAATATGAATCAGTTCAGCAATATAGTTTCCCGGCAAGGGAAGTCAAAAATATCCCATTTTTGAAAAAAAAAATTTTTTGTTTTTGAAAGTTCTCAAATCGCAAAGCGCCAACGAGAAAGCTCAATATATATTTTTTTGACCACATATGTGGACTAGTTAACCGTAACGTATTTCAACATCACTACCATAAACAAAGACAGTGTGGCCATTTGAGTAAAAAATTCGGAATTTTGGAACATATTTTCCCCGTTTTGGGAATTTGGGTATTGTGTTGTAAGATATGGCAACATATTGTCATTCGTTTTTTTAAGGACAATTTTATGTACATCATTTCATAAATAAAATGTGCTTTTAATTAGTTTTTGTAAATTATTAAACCTTATGTTATTCCCTTTCCAACGATATGCAATACTTGTATGTCAAGGGTTTATTTATTGTTTATAATTATAATCAAACTTCACTACCTCTGTAAAAAAAGTATATATCGTGAAACACACATATATATGGGGGCTATATCTAAATCTGAACCGATATGCTTAGTTTTGTTACCACATTACAATAGTGTAAAAAAACTAAGATGTGCAAAGTTTTGTTAACATCAGAGCAAAAATGTGGTTTTTGGCTACAATAATCTATAAAAGGTTATGCTAATTTGTATGGGAGGTACCAGAAGGGGCGGGGCAAGTGGACCCATTATTTCAGTATGTACTATACGCTGTAAAATAATAATATCATCCAAATTTTAGCTTCGTAGAGTCCTCCAGCATGAAGTTAGTGACAGAATAGTGGTTTTAGTGAAATAGGTCATTTTGTATGGGAGGTACTTGAGGGGGCGTGGCTATTTCGCCCATTTACCAACCAAAATTGCGACTAGTGAATTTTATGCCACTGGTAAATTTCTATTCAAATTGATTAAGAACTACTCCAATTATCCTCTTAACCATTTACCCAGCCGGCCAGACGGACGTAGCTTTATTGCGTTAAAAAGGTCCAAAATTTATTTTTTCTAAATAAATCTAGGGTCTCAGTTATATGCTCTGTTGTGTTAAACTTTTTCCCGTTTAAAATTATATAGTCCCTCTACCCTGTAGCTGAGCTTCTACAAATTTTAGTCAAAATTTGTTAAAAATTTTAATAATAACACACAAAAGCCACAAAAACATAAGAATATTGCATTAAAAATCAAATTTTTAACTTAACAAATAATTATGCTTAACATATTTATGCAATAAGAGGCATTTTTCGTAATTTGTCATGTGCATGTAAGCATGTTTTTTGAAGGTTTTTCGAAGCACTATCTAAATCGGTTCATAAATGAACATTCCTCAAGCATTTGAAATTTTGAAACACCCGAGGTGACCAACTTTTGAGGGCCACATAGTGGCCACCACCCCCCTAGGGAGCCGAATATTTCCAAATCATCTCGAAAACACCTCAGCTTTAACTATTTTAAATTTCATCAAGATACCATTACCCGTTCAAAAGTTACAGAATTAATTCCAAAAAAAACCAAAAAGGAACCACTGTGCATTGGTATCCTTATATTTTCTGGTTAAATTAATTTAAGAAGGATAACTCAATCATGTGTTGCTTCTTTAAACGTATAATGCGTGATCAAGGGGTTCCAACGATTTTTTGTGTACCATAGTACACTCATCCCTCATTATGAACTGACATGTTTATACATATTTTTTATCTTGATATTACATGATATTATCTTGATATTATCAGAAAATTTAAATTTATTGCGCTATTCTGCAACATCCAAAAGAGCTGCGCAATGCAGGTGGATGCAGTAGCCAATACGAAACGTTTGGCGATCAAATTTTCCAAAATCAACAATGTCAAAACCCATATATGCATTAACGAAATAATATCCTCCACACTCGTTCGTAATTGCTAATATTTAGAGTGTTCAAATACCTCCTTTTTTCAAAAACCCGGTTTCCGAGTTATTCGAAAAATTTATTTTTTAGAAAACTCGGATTTCGAATACAGCATTTGAAAGAAAACCGGTTTAACCGGGTTTTTTTTCGGTTTTTTCCTAAAAAGGTAAAAATAAAAAAATAATTTGGTTCAAAAAAATGAATTTTTAACAAAAAATAAATAATGTGTTGTTTTATTTTGTGTTTTTACTTTTTAATAAATTTTTCGAATCTCTTATTTTATTTTTTAAAGTAGTGTTTTTGGAAAGGAATACATTTTTGAAATATTTTTAATTTGTTTTTTAAAAATAGTATTTAAGAAATAGTATGCAATTTAAGTGTTCAATTTTGAGTCTATTCTTCTGTTTCGTTTTTATAAAGCTTGATACAGAAAGCAAGCACTCATTAATTGTGGAAGTAGGATTTATTGGCAAAAGCGTGTAGAAGGAAGTTGAGCTTTTCTGTCTGTCCTTTTATTAAACCTATCGAAATAGTTGAAATCATCATATAGTCTTGTGTCGTTGCAATTGGTTTTCACTGGTGGATTTTGTATGTTATTTATTGTCATGTTTAAATCGTTGCAAAGATTACCATTAGGGGATTCCTTCATCTGACAATCTGAACTGTTACTAGACTCTGCCGTTGTTGGGAAAATTACAGAATAAAGTCTTTTAAAAAGCTCGTTCGCATATTCCATCGTTTGCGCCTTTTTAGAATACTTTACACAGGATGAGCTTGTAGGATATTTTCCAAAGCTAAGATATATAATTAGGCTATTCAACGTTTGTATTCTTCTTTCCTTAAATCTTGCTATAATTTTGTCTCGCAGCTCCCGAGCATATGCGGAATCCATATTTTTGAGCTGTTACAATATATACGCATATACTCCTTCATCGTCGATTAGAGTCGCTGCATCATTTGATAATATTTTATTTGCGAGCGCTAAAGGCTGAAGCGCTGAGCTTAAATCTCTCAAAACTGTTATTTCTTGAAAGCGCATGGTTGACTCATGAGTTAATTTTTGAAACTGTCCAATCATTGCAGAAAAGGATCACATCGACAATGAGCCTTAGTTCTTTATTGTACTCCTGGAAATCATAGCTCTGAAATTTTCTTTGTTTTTCGCTCGACTTGTTATATGAATTAACATGCTTCCACAATTTTGCGATAATTTAAGACACGTTTTTAACGAGCTCGTATGTTTTTAAACTTCTACTATTTCACCGCATTCATCATCGTCATTATCATCTTGGGCGAGATTCACTTCGACTTGTTGATCCACTTAAATAACGTGTAAAAAGATTTTTCTAAATTAAATTGAAATTGAATTTTAATATTTTACAAAGCTTCTAAAAGCATTCTCGTTTATGAAACATAAATAAATTAATTTGAAAATTTTACAAAGCTTCTAAAAACATTCTCGTTTACAAAATATAAAAAGTTCCTTCTAAATTAATTTCAAATTCGATTTTAAAATTTTTACTTTTTCAATAACTTTTTTTAAAGCAATTTAAAAAAACCGAGTACCCGAAGGAAAAAACTCGAATAAACCGGTTATTCGAAAATGGCACTTTTGCAAAAACCGGCATACGGTTTTAAATAAAAAAACCGGTTTACGGGTTTTCGGTTTCGGGTTTGAACACCCTACTAATATTACACTGTTGTATGCTATTCGTCGCTCTTATTGTTATAAATGCAGAATTGATAAATGTTTCAATTCGTGAGTGTTCGATTTTTTTCTGCCGTAGTTCTCGGTCACATACACCACTGGTCTCAAATAATTCTATGCCAAATATCAAGACGATTAGTGCTACAGTACTCCAACTGTTTATTCCACACCCTATTTCAAAACCCACCCCTTTTCATTAGAATACGTATGTTGGTGTTATTTGAATCCACACTAAATTTCATGACAATTCGCCAAATTACGCCCAATAGACGGGGCCACGACTACTGTGGAAAACATCATGAAAAAATATCGTTTTTTTTCCATAGTTTTGCAATTTTCATGCACTGGATGCAATTTTTTTGGGTCGGTCTATTTGACACTTTTTTTGCTCTGGTTTAGATCTACAACTTAGCCGAAGACAAAAAGAAAAGAATTTTCGAACGGTTAATGAAATATGGACTTCGTAAAAATGATAAAAAAATCGTGTTAGGGTGAAAATATTGGAGTATCCATAAAAAAATGTTTCGATGTAATGGGGCTAAATGCTTTGGGGATTTTTTTAGTTTCGGGATATACTTCAAAAATGGCTGGGTACGAAGGTGGCACCAGACGATGACCTTCGAAATGTTGCACTGTGTTATTAATGGAAAACAAAACTTTTTTTCAAATAATCAAAAAACTATGCCTGATGGAAAAATTCTGATTTAGTATTTGAACTTTCCCTGTCAAAAACGTCCACCTCTCATACAAACTCTCATTTGCATTGCGGTACAAAGATTAATAAAATATAGTTGTAGTGCAAATAACCAGTTTTATCGTAAGTTTTACAAATAGTGAAGACTTTCTGAACTTCGGCATAACTTTGCTTATTTTTAATTTTTTTTTTGTTACATATTTTTGCTGTTTATAATATGTTTTTTTATAATTGTAATGTTTTTAATGTCTTTTTTTTAAATATTAAAATATAATTTTAAAATTTTTTTTTATACTTTTAGTGTATTTTAAAATATTTTTTATATTTGTTATAATAGTTAAACATTTAATGTTTAACATTTTTTAATACTATTAATGTTTCTTTTATTCTTTAAATATATTTTTAATACTTTTATAATTTTTAAAATTTTTTAGTACTTTTGTTATTTGTAACACTATTATAGTGTTCAAATACTTAATTTGTTTTAGCAAACTGGTTTCCGGTTTATTCGGAATATTTATTTTTCCAACAATTCGAATACATGATTTAGTAAAAAACCGGGTTAACCGGTTGCGTACGATTTTTTTAGGAATTTGTAAAATAAAATCAGCCAACTATATCTTAGTGATTTCACAACTATTGCACAGTGATCACAAATAACGCCCTTTTAGGAAATAACGACAATTGTAAGTTTTATAATGTGCATATGGACGGCATCCCACCGGATAAGCATAAACAAAGTTTTATGCCGATTATTTCCATACGGGTTAGGAGAAAAAAAAACCGGTTTGACGGTTTCGGTTTTGAACACCCTAATCACTATTTATACCTTTAATATTATTCATATTTTTTTAAATACATATTTTTTGTTTGTTTTGTAATATGAATATGTTTTTCGTCGTTCGGTTTGTGATCATTTTCCTATTATTGCTAATAGAGTTTGTTTTACAAAAGTTGTCTTGTCATTTTAAATATCTTTACTCTTAACATTTTTATTATTTTTAAAATTGCTTTTATTTAAATAGCTTTACTATTTTTAAATTTTTAAGTACCTTCAATATTTGCAATATCTTTTTTACTATTAATAAATTAACCTTTATAATATTTCAAATGTGTTTAATACTTTTAATGTTTTTTTAAATATATAAAATATTTTTAAAAATTTTTAATATATTTAATATTATCAATATCTTTAATATTATTAGTTTTAAAATATACTCTTTTGTTGTTGTTGATCTGATCTCACGAATTCCGATTATTCCAACAGAGCATCCATTCCAATTCCCCGTTTGGTTGGCTTTGACTATAACAATCTATAAATCGCAAGACCAGTCGTTGGAAGTCTGTGGAATTTATCTCGAATTTCCCTGTTTTTTCCACGGTCAGCTGTACGTTGCCTTTTTGCGTTTTGGAAAACCGTCTTCGTCGGTTGTTTTTGCGCCGGAAAACAAATTGGAAAACATTGTTTATTACATCACTCTCTACTGATTTCAATTCCATTCAAATGAATCACATTAAATTTTTAACTAACTGTTTTTTATTATCCCTCTAAAATTAATCTGAAGACATTAAATTGGGGCGAGATGAAGTTTGTCGGGTCCGCTAATGAGCTACAAATGTTTATCGTTCGCCATTTACCGTACGAATGTTTGAAAAATAAGTTACAAAAGCAGGTCTTAATTATTCTCGTATCTCAAACTTTATAAATTCGTACATTTGACATGCTCTATTCGTGGAAGGGCTCACATATTTTGTATTAAAGATAACAAGATTTGTTTTATTTGGTTCTTATTGAAACAATTACTACATTTATTGAAATGAAATTTAAAACAAGTCTTGGAATAAAAACAATATTAAAGGTTTAGCTACTATATATATACTAACTATAATTAACGTCAGATACCCTTCAAAAATACTGAGCATGAATTGTTTATATGAGCTGAGATTATTTTCATGATTTTTTTTAACCCCCGAAAATTTGAGAAGTATGTATGGGGGGTGGAAATAGTTTTTGGCCGATCTGGTTTATCTAAGGACTTAGCCTCCGCTTAGAGGATATAAGCTTACCATTTAAGATTGATAGCTGTTATACTAGGGTTGTAATCCCGGTGACAGATGGGCAGAAGTAATCTGAACTCATATACATAATAATTCAAAGTAATATTGTTTTTAATTATAAGGTATTAGAAAAACTCAAAACATGTTCTATGCTAGAAATAATACTCACCCATTCTTATGTAATGTTTACTTTTCGAGCTTCAGCAATTGTTATTCCGCTCCCACGTCTGGTGGGGCACTGCTGATGTTTATAAAAGATGGGCGTTTATCCTAATAAAACTTTGGTAAATTATCAGATACATTTATTGGAAAATCGCATGGTTATACCTGGATATATCGATCTCATAGTGCAGTTGTGTCGAAAAATTCCTGAAAAGGTATTTAAAAGTGTTGTTTAAATAACTTGTGCGTTTTTCGGGTAGTTTAAGATTCTTAGGAAGGAAGAAAAATTACGTTTCATAACTAAAAAGTTGATATGTCCGGTTTTTTTTAAAAAATGGGTTTTTACTTAATATTTATGTCCATTAGAGCTTTAATAACAAGTTAGTAGAGGATGATATGTCTCATATAAGTGGAAGTCTATTAAATGACTATAATGAGATTAAAAACTTTATCGTATCAACTTTTTCTAAAATGGTACATATCGGCAAGGCCACGAAAAATGAAACCACATTTTTTTACATTTCAAATGTCAAATATGTATAGGATATGGCATCACTGTATGCCAGCGCAAAATTTGTGTCTGCTTTGACATTTTACATTCTTTTCATAAGTGGCACGTGCAAGTTAGTAGAGGATGATATGTCTCATATAAGTGGAAGTCTATTAAATGACTATAATGAGATTAAAAACTTTATCGTATCAACTTTTTCTAAAATGGTATATATCGGCAAGGCCACGAAAAATGAAACCACATTTTTTTACATTTCAAATGTCAAATATGTATAGGATATGGCATCACTGTATGCCAGCGCAAAATTTGTGTCTGCTTTGACATTTTACATTCTTTTCATAAGTGGCACGTGCAAGGCGTTGTTGGAAAATATACCAATGTTGGCAAAAAAGGGTATATTTTGTTGTTATTTTTTGTACTTTATGCAGATGATTAGTTTTTTTGGATAAAATATAAATTAAACTATTGATTAGCAATTTGTGTACAAAGCTTGGCTTTGATACTAATTATGGCTAAAAGTAATCAGCCGCAAATAAATGGTGACGTTACTAACAAATTTTTATAAAATATTTTTTTATGCAGTAACTAATTAGAAAAGAGTTAGGATGAGCTGATTTTTTTTTGAGTATTTTTGAAGAACTTTCGTAATGAGCATTGCTTGAATATAGCAGGGCATTTTTGCAAAAAAAGATTGTGTGACGTTACTGACGGATATTTAAATTTTTTTTTTACTTTTTTGCTTAATAATTTGGTATTTAATTGCTAGATTCCGATTCCTGGTGCACAAAGAGACAAGCGTTATTTTGAAAACTAAAAGAAAACATCAAATACGACGAGTACAAAAGGGAAAAGCACGTCACTCGATAATAAAGAGTGCACGGGAATTCGTTGAGGCGTTCCAACATACACAATCGCAAATATTAGTTGCGGAAGTTGCTGAAGAAGAGTTTAATAAAATTTACACCATTTTGCACACGGCCACAATTATCGCAAACGCAAAATTCGTGACATTTCGTCTTCGCACCAAATCCGTAAAATTGGGGACGAAATAGTAGCTTATAATACTTCTCAGCAAGGATACAATTAAAATTTCTTTTTTTTTTGGTGTTATTTTATGTTTAAAAAAAAACTACAACTGCAGTGATGCTTTAATTTTGCAACAATTCACGAGACTGAAATTAATAAAGGCTTTTGTATTGTGTCCTGGCTTTAGTTCAAAATACTGACATACAAATTTTTGCAAAAAATAAGTGTTTTATTGTTGATATGTTATAGTCAAATTCGGTGTCGCGCACTAGGATGACGCGTTTCAGACTCCATGACGAATTCATCTTCAGACCCCTTTGTGACGCACTGATGCACATTGGTACATCATATATATAATTATGTATATATATATTATATATATATATAATTATGTCAAACATGTGCATGCGAAGTAGATATCAGCCGAAAATTTCCAGCACCAATTATTTGAATTTGAATTTGAATTCTCTTTTTACCTCAAAGCTCAAAAATCAGAAGTCAATTATTGCTAAATAGCCGCTAAAACTGAAAAGTAGGGAAAAATTAAAAATTTTAGTGATGCAGAACTGGACAAAAACCAATTTCAACCCTCAAGCTATACACATCATTTAATAGATAATTTAAATAACTAACACTCTATCATATAAAAATCAGCTCTAAGGGCAAGTCCGATTTACTAAAATTTTTTATGAGATTAGAGCGAAAAGTGGTTTTGTCTTAATATCTTCCCAGGGCTGCATCTTAAAACTCCTCTACTATTATTTTTTGGCCGTTTATGGTCCCTCTATTAACCCAAGAAAAAAAAGACCCGAAAATCCTGACGAAATTCGTACGTGTGACGCTTTATGCAATTTACATAGTTCAAACTTAAAATATTAAGCCCGACTTTTGGATAAAAATCATCTTTCATCCTTCCTTTTTCAAAATACTGAGCATTAATAAACATGAACACTTTTCAATTCGCTCATTTTTACACAAACGTTCAGTAACCTCAAAACACACTTCCTAAACCCGGTGACGTTACTGACGGCGTAAAATGGTCATAACTTCAAAACAAATCGAGATACAGCAAAATTTTCTGCGTATGAAACAACAGTTATGACGAGAACTTTCATATGCCGCTCTCAAATTGGGAGAAATAATTGTATTTTGTAAAGATATTGACCTAACGGTCAATATCATTGTAAAGATTTTACTGACGGTGGCCTTGCCTATATATAAAAATACAATGCCTTATTATTTAATCGTTTTTTACTGAAATATATTACTACTAGCTGACCCGGCAAACGTTGTTTTGCCATACAACTTCTGACTCGGCGAACTTCGTTTCGCTCCAAGTTAACGCCTTCATATAAGCTCCAGAGTAATATTAAAACACATATAGTTCAAATATTAATGTGACTTATTTGAATTTAATCGAAATCAGTGAAGAGCGGTCTGATAAACAATGTTTTTTGATTTGTTTTCCGGCGCTAGAACAAATAATGAAGATATTTTGCCAACACGCTCCAGGTTGATCCCACAAACTTCCAATGATTGGCCTTGCGATTTATTGATTGTCATCGCAAAAGCCAATCGAATGGGGAATTGAATTCGCTAGAATTGGGGAGGGATAAGGACTTTCTCTCCTTTGAAAAAATTTGACGGGAACG